>OZ026625.1:37671605-37806605 GCA_964020975.1 Hermodice carunculata
TCCGACAGTGTCGACCCTGCCTCTGAAGAAAAGGCGGACAGCCTGACTGGGGCGAAAGACAGCATCAACACATAGGCTAGCGGCAAATGCTTCAAAAGTGCCCTAAAAATAGGTGCAACCCCAACCAAAGGTATAACAAAACACAACCTATATCAAAATGTGCACACATGTCTCCTCTTTACAGAAAAATAGGTTGTGGAGTCCGAAAAGCGTTTTTTTGTATGTTTACACTCCCGTTTCTATGGCAACCTCTATTTTTTGTGGAAAATGACTAATTTTCACTAATTTTTTAATATCTGCCTTAATTTTGAAGATAAGCACTCCAAATTTCATCAGAAGGTGGCACTAACCTTACTCTTTCAACAGGCGTGAAGCTTTAAAAAATTATTTGATTAAAATCATTATTATTATAATTATATGCAAAATTTTGTCATCTATTTTGCAATGTAAATACCTCTATTTGTTGATGTTGTTTGCTGCAGTTGCCAAATCACCAAAAATGGGGGTAAATGTTAAATGATGAAGGTAATATATTTCCAGGGATATACTGATACCAAATTTACTGGAGTATATGAAGTGGACACCATTACATGTATGCAAATTAGGCTTCAAATGTTGGGGGTTTGAAGCCATTCTAGAGATGTATATCACACATTATTTGCTTTACCAATGCAAAAAGTTACAGTTCCTTGAAAGGTGCTTCAAAGCATATAGAACATAGAATCCCAATCGTCTTATCAAAATTTTTCGTTCACAGCTTCACTGAAATTTTATGGGTCCGCCACGGGGGGGGGGGGGGGGGGGGGGCATTATGTTTATGGGTTGTCTGGTCTGGCTTGCAAAAGTGCTTTCTCCAGCACGCATTGTTGGAATTTGAGCAAATTTAGCATATATATTACCGAAAAGAAATATGAAGTAAAGACAATTTAGAAACCCTATCATTAAATTTATGCAAATGAAGTCATCTTCAAATTAGGATTTTATAATTTATGTGTTGTGTTGTAGAGGCACCAGAAAGCACAAATCTGGGCACATTTCTTTGACTTCCAGAGTCCATGTCGGATTCTAACTCTGCTATGTGATTGTCTCACTATCAGTGTTATTGAGAATGACTATGCATATTGTCAAAATGTGTTGCATGATTGATAATATACACATGGTGAACTGGATTATTTTCTAAAATGAAGCTTCGACTTGGTAAGAACACCCACGTTTCAATGTATTTGCAGGTTAGATAATTTTGTACCGTGAACCTAAAATAATGAACCTGGCACCGCCATCCAAGAAGCCACCCCCAGCCAAGCTTAATCCCAATACCTGTGTTTTATGTAGCAAAGCTCTCAACACAGGAAAAGGGACTGATTACAAAACTACTTTGAACAGGCTATGATATACTCTTGCCTCCATCACAGACCGATCAGCTGCTCAACTACCGCCTACTGAGGATGCATTTGAGCAACATGTGAAAAGGGCACAATACCAATGTACCATCTGGTGCCACAATGGCATTGATCAATTACATACACCTCTTAAAGCACTATCATTTCGAGACATAACAAAAATTAATTAATATTTGGGTTCTGCCTGATTCAGAACACACATTTCCGCAAAATTTTTGTGAAATTGTGCACGCCAACACAACAACTATTTGGAAACCAGATTCTAATAAGAAAAAATTAGATCAAATGTTTTGCAGCATTTCTTTCAAACACAAAATTATTGATTCATTAAACATTCAGTCCCTTTTTAAATTGAAATTTGTTCGTAACATGATTCGCAAGGAGTGCAAAATAAAAGAACCCCCCCCCCCCATCATTTCCTATGAATATGGCAACAATATTGGACAAAGTATCATGAATTACATATAATTTCTGGCTTCAATTACTCTTGAAGATATCGCAGCGAATTAAAATTGTGACTGTATGCCTAACAGTAAATATTCTGATTTTGCTGATGCATACCACAAACATGCATGTATTTAAAGGTAATTTGGATATCATACAAAATTCAAGTTTAAAAGAAATTATGAAAAAAGGTACAAAATTTCGGATATGTCCCAAGTTGAACATTGACAGTATTTTTCAGGATACATGTGATGCATTTGATTCCTACTGTATGAAATGGGCAAAGAAAGAAAAAATAGAATTTCAGAAATTTAAAGGATGGTTATCAAACTTAGAAAAGTCTGCAGAAAAAGAATTTATTATTACAAATCCCACATTCAGAGTTTCAATACGGTTAATCTAAAACAACCTGAAGTTTCAAAAGCAGTCGAAGAACTACAAGAAAGTTTTGTAGTCACTAACGTAGATAAGGCAGGGAATAATCTTGGGATTATCTGCAAAAAATATTATCTGGATGTTTTGAAAAAAGTTCGTGGTATTAACAATATTTCAGACATAAGAGTAAATGATGTATATAAATTACACAAACAAACCATTGCTAATTTAATAGGTACACATACAGATGAGATGAAAAGGAATTTTAATATCAAAATTTCTGAAGAGGACTCCTGTATTCCGCTTTTGTTCTGGATACCCAAATTACATAAAAACCCTTTTAAATCTAGATTCATAGCCGGTGCTGCCAAATGTACACGAAAACAATTATCAAAAGAAGGAACATTGTGTTTGACTGCAATTAGGAATCATTTTCGTAAATACTGTAATGCAATTTCTAGAAGCAGTGAATTAAATTGTTTTTGGAGTATTAGCAATTCTTCCGAGTTTGTATCTAAAATCAAAGATGTAAAAGCAAAAAATATCCAATGTTTTGATTTTTACACTGCACACAAATCTACCCATAGATGAAGTCAAAAGTTCACATACAGAATTAATAAGCAAAATGTTTACCCATAATGGTAAACCATACATTAATATTAATTCATATACAAAGAAAGCATAACACAACAAATATTCAAAAAGTAACATTAAATCGTACACTGTTGAAACTTTGATAGATGCTATAAAATTTGTTTTGGGTAATACTTTTGTTCAATGCGGATCATTTGTTTTTCAACAAATAAAAGTCATTGCAATGGGCAGCAACTGCTCCCCTTTACTGGCAGATTTGTATTTAACCTGGCTTGAGTTTAAGTATATGGATAAACTGATGAAAAAGGACTTTCAAATGGTTACAAAATTATCAAACAACGGAAGATATATTGATGACATTGCTTGTGTAAATGAACAAAATTTCAGTAAAATTGCAAACGAAATTTACCCAAAAGATATCCCTTTGGAGGGTAACAATTCAGATGGTTTCAGAGATGTGTTTTTGGACTTGGATATTCAGGTCACTAATGACAGGTTTTGTATTAAAGTCTATCACAAAATACATGAGTTTAACTTTGAAATAGTTTATTATCCTTTCCCAGACAGTATTATTTCGGATACTATTGATATAATACGTTTTTTTCACAGACTTTGAGATTTGGTTGTATTTGTTCTAAATTTCAGGACTTTGCATCTTGAACCAAATTTTTATGTACAATAAACCTGAGTCAGGAGGATTCAAAGATGTACTTTTGATCAAATATTTCTACAAATTTTGCTGTAAATGTCCCGAGATGGTTAGAAAGATTGGCTTCAATAATTTAGAGATTTTAGACTTGCCTTTTTTTTCGACTTAATTTAATCTTTTGGCATCATTCTGTTTTAATCTTCACCTTTCAGACATTTTAGGCTAGCTTGTTGTCTCTTAGGTTAAACCCCCAGGGGCTATCGGTAGCGAGTAGCGGCCTACGACAGATACAAGCTTGCCTAATTGTACTTCATATCTGGTTAATATTTTCATTGCATTCTCTTGACTGAAATACAAATGACTATCTGTAGCATGCAGCGGCCTACAACAGTTACATGTTTGCTTAATTGTACTTAAAATCATGTTAAGAAAAATTGTTTTGATAACATGTTTTTGGCGTAAATGCTAACGAAATTCATTCTTTTCTGACATGCCTAAATGCACATTTACTCAATATTAAAAAAAATATTCAAAAGTGAAAGTATTTTTTTCAAATATCACATATCTGACACATTACGTTGATACATTGACTCAGGGTTGGCAATGATGTAGAGCTTAATTGTTTGAGGAGGAGGTGTCATCATGGAGTTTGTTTTACATTTCTGGTGCAGGATGTACATTGTTGCAGTCATTGTTAGGATTTCATTTGGTTTATACAGGTGGTTTAGCTGCAACTGTCTATTTTACAATCACTGGGACTGAATATAATGCCCCAGCTTGTTTCCACTTCAGTTAAACGCTGGCGGATGGTTTAAGTAGAATAAGCTGTCCAGCTAGAAAGGGTACATATTGGTTCAGGGATAAGTCAAATTGTTCTTAACTGAACCTGTACTACACAAATTCGGTAACTGTAGTTTGTTTGCCAGGTATTCTTCTTTCATAATGAAGGTCTGCATTTATAAGCAAAACTTCACGTATTCAGCTAATTCATCATTTGCCACGTTCATATTTATTCAATATTATGTGGGTTGTCTTTGCTGAATATTTAGCTTAGACAAGGAGCCACTACTCAGAGAGACATGTACGGGTGGAAGGCTCCGAAACATGTTGAGTAGTTACCCGCCGAAGACACTTTAATTTATTTCGGTAATACAGCCTATGTCAAAATTTTACAGAGGAACGTGTGCAATTTGGACAATAGTACGTCTATATGTATATAGGTTAGACAGGGACAGGTTAGCTTATGGAGAGTAAAGAGTTCGGACTGCGGAATAGGGTAATGACTACTAGGAAGTGGTTTTGGACAAAAAGACACCAATACAACAGTCACATTCCTAACCCTAACGTGTGGGATCCCAATGGTAACAGCTGGGAAATGTCTAATGATGGCAACCTCAAGCCTTTGATGTATACCAATGAGCTAGCCCCACTGGAAGTCCGCAACCTGACTCATATGTAGTGCACCGATATTGAGTGTATTGTCGCAAGAAAGTGCCATTGCCTCCAGACAGGACTTAAATGTACAGAATTATGTGCATGCTTTGGACATGAGTGTGCAAATGACACTTTTGACACTCAAACAGACAGTGATGATGAGGAAGATGATGATTGAATCTTGGCATAGAATCTCCAAACTGTGACCATCATTGATCAGCTTTCTGTATTTAGTGTGTACATGTACTTATACTGTTTTCGTTTACTAAAACACATCTTGAATTATAGTTTGATGCCAGAGATACATTAGTTATGTTGCAGGACTCCATGGGATGGTTCACTTTAAATTACGTGTAGGTGTGAATACATGGTACAAAGTACTATCTTACTTTATCAGTTGTATTGGCAATTGTTATGAGGGTTCCCTTAGCGAAGATGACATATGATAGACATATTAGCATATTAATTAATATGCATATGGTATACTCATATAAACATGATAAATAAAACTTGTTTGAGTACTGTTCCTAATCATTTTGCCTTTTTTTAAATAAACGAAACTATATCTTAGTAAATATAATATGTTATCCGTTGCACAATACTTAATTTCGATGTAAATTTCATACATTTGCATAAATTAACATATGATAATTAGGCACTTTGAACAAACTCTGCATTTGGTGACTATATTCGAGCAATTGAGCACATTTTGGTATTTATTTAGCCTTTCTACAAGCAGTATCACCAAAGTTATTATTTTAAGGACAAATTTTATTTGTCTCAGAAATGGCATAGGTTGTCATGGAAACGGGCAGAAATCTATTTGATAAAACGCTTTTCAGATTCCACAACCTATTTTTTCATGAAGAGGACATATATACCTATAAGAAAATATAGGTTGTAACTTGTTATACCACGGGTTGGGGTATGACCCCCGAAGGGCCCTCTATGCCGCAGGTCTAACAACAGCGTCTACATGTTCCCTGAGGGAAATGGATTGGCTATGCAGGCGCACGGTTGGTTGAGCGGCATCACGCTCACCTTTTACCTCTGGACTTGGGTTCGATTCTCTGCTCTGAGAGCAAATGGGGGGAAAAAACATTCTGATTGTGCACAGTGGTTTTCACCGAAGTTTCGCTTTCCTGCATTTTGCAATTAGGGATGAACACTACGTACATGTAAAGTATTTCTTTATTGAAATGTTACCAAACAAACAAACAAAAAAAACAAAAAAAAAAAGGGGGGGGGCCTTTGTGTAACAGCAAATTTGTCTGTGTGCGAAAGAATTACATGTGTTGATTTCCTACTAATATGCTGTTGGTGGCTGTTTCATAGTGTCACTCATTATACATTATCAAACGGGATAAGATCATATATCTAGCCCCGCTCTCATGTCAAATATGAAACAGTTCAACTTTAAAATGATAACGATTTTCATATATCTGTCTCTGTTTGTTGATTGTGTGCACATTTTGATCTGAGAATAGTTTGAAGTATGAATTGTCAGATAGCTATG
This sequence comes from Hermodice carunculata, assembly GCA_964020975.1. Classification (NCBI taxonomy): domain Eukaryota; kingdom Metazoa; phylum Annelida; class Polychaeta; order Eunicida; family Amphinomidae; genus Hermodice; species Hermodice carunculata. The sequence continues at coordinate 37,678,018 of OZ026625.1, forward strand.
GTCCTCATGACGCTGGCAATTGTACTCTATCTGCAGTCAGTTTTAATGCTGGTTGTGGAAAGTAAATATTTCATGCGGGTGCCATGAGGTTTTTCTTGAACGGCGTGGATGGATATTTCCGACTGACATATTGAATAGTTTTATTTTCTGTACTGTGATACTGGAAGCCTTCTCACTTTCTGTACTTTCTACTGGCCATTATTTTGGAACAATCTTATATTCTCTATGCTGTACTGGGGCAAAATTATTTCTTGTATCAGCTTAATGCCTCCCCCTTCCCCCATAACCTTTCGTGGTGCATATAATTCCTCTATTGTTATGAATTAAGCTTCAAATTCCACAACTTCTGATATTTCATCAGCTGAACCACAACAGCAAAAGTGTCTATGATAACTACCAACTTTTCTTTCTGTTTTAATCTTATTGGGGACTTCCAAATGCTGTCAATTAGCGTAATTGACTATCTGTATCAACCCGGTAATGCGATCGTAAGACGCAAACCCCTAACAAATACACTGGTACACCTGGTGCATGCGATCACTACTAAGAACAGCGACCCTGCTTGTCGTGGTCACATTTGTTGGACAGAGAAGTCCAGTTCTTGAAGAGGATACATCCCAAGTTCAAGGGATTCCAGATAAATCACGAGAACAAGGGATGTATCCTTTTTATACCATGTCTTCTTTGTTTTGATGATTATGAATGCATTTTAAAACGCATTTACCAAAGCAAATCAGTCCTGTGTTGAAATTTAGCCATAGAAATTTAAAGCAGGGATATATGTGTAAGCAGGTGACATATATATCCCTTGAGAAAACAAAGGAGGCATGGTATAATGTAAATTACCTTGCAAGTGAAAGGGCAGCTGCTGTACAGTCACTTTTACTGGGCTGACGGGGAGGCCATATACTGCAGGCTCCACAGTATATCATACAGGAGCCCCTTTCATGAAAGACCATCATTGCCAGGACAAGCCCAAGTGATCACATACGGTAGCTGCTCTCTCCGGGTAAGGTCATGTTAAATGAAAACTATGGTACTGTGAACCTCATAATCGTGTGGTTTTAATAACCAGGTAGTTTGCAATGGCATGCCCCCCCCCCGGACTATTTCAAATGCAATCTTTTTGTTTATATCTGGAATAGATTTGATTATACACATGATTCAAATGTGCCACTCCTGTTGACTGGCTTCAAAGAAACCGTAGGCACCATGCTGGGCGGTAAAGTAATGTGATGGCTGATTAGGACCTTTTTTTATATTTGTGTACTACCAGCTACCATTCTGGTCAATGCAAGTCAGGAGTGCAGAAACACTGGCTCTTTAACAAAAGTAAATGTGACTAGAAAAGAAGATTTGCTTCAAAGCAAAATCTTTCTGTGTGCCTTCAAAATATGCAAATATGAAATGCTACAACTTTTGTCCTTTGGTACTTCACATTTCATTAAGCTTACAGCTGGATGAAAATCACAAGGTCCAAATGACCTTGACCTTTGAACTTTAGATGTCACATGTGATTACAAAAATGTGTAGGGTTACAATATAGTCAAAATTGGATATAAATTGACCGTGTTATGGCTAGATGAAAACTTCAAAGGTCCACATGACCTTGCCATCTAAAGTGGCCTTGACCTTGAAATGACCTTTGACCTTGAGATGACTTCTACCTAAAGTAAACTTTGACCTTTAAAATGACATTTGGACCTAAATTGACCTTTAACATGACCTTGACATTTGAGATGACCTTTGCTTTGCTATGATTGAACTCTCATACACTCGGAACCACATCTACTATAGTATATTGAAAATTCAAAATTTTAATTAGCCTTCATTTGCATAATTTTGAAAATCATGACCTCTCATTTTAAAAATACAAAGCTTTATCTATAGCAGTATAATTGTGCCAAGTTTGGAGTTTCTATCTATAATAGTCTCCGAGAAAAATAGCGGAAAAATTTGCTGGTAAAGAAAGAAATAGGAAAGAATATTTGCTTTACAGCAAATCTGTCTGGGTGCCTTCAAAATGAGAGCACTTTGAAATGCTACACTTTGCCATTGTTCAACATAATCTAAATTTTGTGTATGGGCCTAATTGTACAAATTAAAATACTACAATTTTGGTTCTTCTTTTATTGGATGTGGCTATGTCACAAACTTATAAACTGAAGTTTGAATGACACCACTATCTGCGGCAGTTATGAAGTTATTCAAGATTTTAATTTTATGTGTTGCATTATTTACAAAAATTAAAAGCCTGCAGTTTTGATTCATAGTTCATTGGATGCATCTATGTCCCAAACCTGCAAATTGAAGTTGCAGTGCTACCTTTATGGATGATCGTTTGTGAAGTAATTCAAGATTCAGATTTTGTGTATTCGCCTTATTCGCATAAACTAAAATCCTACAACCTTGGGTTACGCTTCAATGATGTACCTTTGTCACAAACATATAGAATGAAGTTGAAATGGCACCTCTATGATAGTTTTGAAGCTATTCAAGATTTAAATTTCGTGTATTCACCCAATCTGCATAAATTAAAATTCTGCAACGTTGTTTTATGGTTCATTAGATGCGGCTATGTCACAAACCTACAAATTAAAGTTGAAAAGGCACCTCTATGTACAATAGTTCCGAAGTTGTTTAAGATTTAAATTTTGTGTCTTCACCAAATTTGCAAAAATTAAAATTTTACAGTTTTGTTTCATTGGATGCGTCTATGTTACAAACCTTTAAATTGTAAAAGCTAGGATGGCACCTCTTTCTAATAGTTTTGAAGTTTTTGAAAAATATTTAAATTTTATGTATTCCCTTCATTTACATAAATTACAATTTTACAACTTTGGTTTATGGTTCATTGGATTCGGCTATGTTACAAACTCTTAAATTAAAGTTCGAATGACACCTGTATCTATAATATTTTCAAGTTATTCAAGATTTTAATATTCACCTACTTTGCAAAAATTGAGAACCTAGAACTTTGGTTCAGAGTTCATTGGTGTGGCTTTGCCATAAATTTATAATTTGAAGTTGGAACAGATACTCCATCTATGAAAATTTAGAAATATTCAAGTTTTAAATTTTTCAATGCCCTTGATTAGCATAATTTGAATTTCCGCAACTTTAATTTACGGTCCATTGTATTGGCAGGTGTCACAAACCTAAACATGCACATTGAAATTTTGTGTCTATCTGCAATATATTGGAAGATATGGAGCTTATGAATTTTAATTGCCCCTCATTTGCATAATTTTGAAAATCATGACCACCCCAAACCAGGTGCAAAATTTCATTGATAGGTCAGTCACCATGGAAAGTTTGGTGGTTTTCGGTATAATAGTGTCCGAAAATAACTAATAAAAATTTGGGTGCCATGGATACAAAGAAACTATAAAAGAAGATTTGCTTCGCAGCAATTCTGTTTGGGTGCTTTCAAAAAAAGAACAGTTTGAAATGCTACACTTTGCAATTGTTCACCATAGTCTAAATTTTGTGTTTTAGGTAATTTGCATAAATCAAAATGCTACAGCTTTTGTTCCTGGTTCTTTGGATGTGGCCATGTGACAAACTGATAAACTGAAATTGAATGACACCAATATCTCTAATAGTTTTAAAGCTATTCATCGTTTTACTTGTCTAATATGCATAAATTAAAAGTGTACAATTTTCGATTATAGCTCATTGGGATGTGGCTATGTCACAAACCTATAAATTGTAGCTGGAATGGCAACAATATCTGTTATAGTTTTGAAGCTAAATCAAGATTTAAATCCTACAAAATCACCTAATTTGCATAACTGAAAATGCTACAACTCTGGTTCATTGCTCATTGGAGGCAGCTCTGCTACAAACCTGTAAATTGAAGTTGGAACGGCATGTCTATTATTGTAGGTTTGGGGATTTTCAACTTTTAAATTTTTCAATGCCCCTAATTAGCATAATTTGAAATTCTACAACTTTCATATACTGTCCATTATACTGGCAGGTGTCACAAACCTGTGTACCTACATTGAAATTTTGTGTCTATCTGCAATAGTTTGGAAGTTATGCATCTTTTAAAATTTCACTTGCCCCTAATTTGCATCATTTGAAACATCATGACCACTCCAAAGGAGATGCAAAAATTCACTTGTTAGGTCAATCACCACGGCAAGTTTGGTAGTTTTTCAGAATAACAGTGTCTGAGGAAAACTGCAGACCAACATGTTCGTAAAGAAGAAAAAATGGAAATAAATAAATAAATAAATAAATAAATAAATAAATAAAGAAAGAAAGAAAGAAAGAAAGAAAGAAAGAAAGAAAGAAAGAAAGAAAGAAAGAAAGAAAGAAAGAAAGAAAGAAAGAAAGAAAGAAAGAAAGAAGACATCTTGAAAAAACAAAATGTCTGGGTTGGCACCCAGACATAATTTCTCAGACACACCTTACCAGTGTTTACTAAACCAGTGAAATTTCTCTCCAGTAGGCACACTTGGGACCACTGAAAAGTGCCCACTCGCGAGAGGGTCAGCTCTCCTGAGCAGTCTGGATGAACATATGTGCATGTACACGTACATTATTCATACATGCACATATACATGGACAGTGTATACATTTTATAATTCAAGGGGATGTGTATACATGCAATACAGAACTGTCTTTGTTCTTTTATTACATAAATAAATTTTAACAGACACTGTCACGAAAGTGCATGCATACAAGTACCTGTGAACTCGGACAAGCACTATACTGTCTCAGTATTCCTTGTCTTGGCTATGAAGAACAGGCTTTATCTCACTGGTCACAATAAAATAAAGACATGAAAGTGTCCACTGAGATGACACAAATGCACATACTGTTTCAAAATTCACGAAGTTGGGAAAACAGTCATTGAGGCCTTGAAGGCCATACTTGGATGGGTCTACAACTCAACACTTTATGTAGTCTGTGGGCTGAAGGTAGAATACCTGCTTCACAGACAACACACGGGCTTATTCTGCCTAGAAGTCAACTGTCTGTTCCCGCTTGGGATTGATAAGCCCAGCAGGCTCATAGCCTTAGTTTTAAATAGACCACCTGGACACCAGTCTCAGTCATGGTACACTGACTGCTCTGTTCAGCACTAGTGGGAACTATAGCCTGCCGGGTACATATAGCAGCATGGAGCATATCTGTTCCTGCATGAACAGAAAGAGATTCCATGTACTTTATTGAGAACCTCACAGATGTTGGGAGCCCCCACCCCCACCCCCCAATTTGCTATAAGATCTAAACCTTCCAAACCAAATACCTAGCATGCATGGATAGAAGGCTGCATATGAAACAGGTTCAAGCTAATTTGTTATGAATGCAAAATGGCTGCCTAGCACCATGGAGGTCTTTGCAGCTTGTAACATATATCAAACAGAAGAAGCCCTGAAATGTGTATTGTTGGGAAATTCAGTTAATTTAACATACATTAAGATTCCCCAACTTTTGTTTGCATGCTATTGGATTTGCAAGATGTCTCAAACCTACATGTTTAAGTAAAAACTTTGTGTCCATCTGCAATAGTTTGGAAGGTATGGAGCTTTTAAAATGTTTATTGCCCCTTATCTGCATAATGTTAAAAGTCTTGCCAATTCCAAACGAGGTGCTCAATTTCGATGTCAGTCACCATGGCAAGTTTGGTGTATTTTAGAATTATAGGGTCTGAGAAAAATCCGGACAAATATGGTCGTAAGAAAGAAGGAAAGAAGAAAGAAAGAAAGAAAGAAAGAAAGAAAGTAAGAAAGAAAAAATCTTGGAGAAACAAAATATCTGGGTAGGCACCCAGACATAACTAGAAAAAAGATTTGCTTTACACCAAGTCTGTTTGGTTGCCTTCAAAATGATAACAGTTTGAAATGCTACACTTTGCCATTGTTCAACATAATCTAAATTTTGTGTACATGTATTAGCCTAACTTGCATAATTTAAAATGCTACAATTTTGGTTCTTGTTTCATAGGATGTGGCCACGTCACAAACTTATAAAGTGAAGTTTGAATGACACTACTATCTATAATAGTTTTGAAGCTATTCAACATTCTAATTTTGTGTACTTGCCTCATTTTCACAAATAAAAAGCCTACAACTTTGGTTTATGGTTCATTGTATGCGGCTATGTCACATACCTACAGATTTAAGTTGGAATAGCACCTCTTTGTATAATAGTTTTGAAGTTATTCAAGATTTAAATTTTGTTTTTCATCTTATTTGCATAAATTGAAATTGTAAAAATTTAGATCACGGATGCCACTGTGTTACAAGCCCATAAAATGTAGTTGAAATTTGGCACCTCTCTCCATAATAGTTTTGAAGCTATTGAATGTTTAAATTTTGTATATTCATCTAATTTGCATAAATTAAAATCCTAAAACTTTGGTCCATGGCTCATTGGATGCGGTTTTGCCACAAACCTACACATTGAAGTTGGAATGGCTACTCTATCTATAATAGTTTTGGAGATATTGAACTTTGAAAAATTTTCAATGCCCCTAATTAGCATAATCTGAAATTCTACAACTTTCAATAACTGTCCATTATACTGGCAGGTGTCACAAACCTAGGTATGCACATTGAAATTTTGTGTCCATCTGACATAGTTTGGAAAATATGGAACTTTCAAAATGTAAATTGCCCCTAACTAGCATAATTTTAAACATCATGACTATTCCAAACCAGGTGCACAATTTCACCAGGTGTTTTTCGGAATAATAGTGTCCGACAAAAGCTCCGGACATATTTGGTTGTAAAGAAGAAAGGAAGGAAGAAAGAAAGAAAGAAAGAAAGAAAGAAAGATTCTTGGAAAAAAAAATGTCTGAGTTGGCACCCAGACATAATTATGACATACTAATAACAATGACAGCTAATATGCAACTGTTAAAGTTATGTACCCTTTATTCTGACATGTGGCAGATCTAGTTTGAATTCCCTTTATGTAAATTGAACTGAATCAACTTAAAAACAATTCCTTACTGCAAGGCTGTATGCTATAACACAATGTACACTACTAGAAAGAGTTGTCAAAATATTACTTATCAATCAAGGGGTTACCCAATGAGCATAGGATTTATCTGTTCAACTTAACAGCTAGAACATTTTGATGTAATACTGGGTCCTTTTCAAACATGTTGTCCAATTATTATTATTATCTGCTATGCTTGGCAGCTATTTATCATCACACTGTAATTAGAAGCCGCCTTTCAAAGCTAATGCATTAGGGAACCTCCATTCCAAGTAGAATAGAAAGCCTCCATTCAAAATTCAGTGTAGGAAACCGCCACTCCATGTTCTTTAAAATCATTCAACTCTAAGAATAACTGTGCTGTCTCCACAATGTGCCTCTAATGCGGATCTGTAAGAATTTTACGACAAGTAAATGGTGTCTCCGAGTATATGATGAAAAGTTCTTCCCAGTGTGGAAATAAAAATGAGAGTTAATGGTGAATAAAATGGAAACATACAACTCCAACCACAAGTACACCTCGAATGTGAAGGGTCTGCAATGACGCTGTGTGTTGTATGCTTTGGAGCCATTCATAATGAAAGAGGGGTAAATGGATGTGCACAGTGAGACAAAAATTAATTTTATATGCAGCTTTATAGCGGGAAATTATGTGCAACCAGTGTTAATGTATATATAGTGCCACATGTTATTGGATTTCTAACATATGAACATGTGACAAATATATATTATCCAGCAAAACCGATCACCCCCATGGGGGCCCAGTGGTAATGTTACAGCCATAAGGCAGCACCTGTGTTCTCTACATGTTCGTAGGTTTGGTGCTTTTTATTTGAGGCATTTCACTCAAGTTTTAAATTCGTCATTTTGGAGGAAATCCATTAAACCTAAGTTAAAATTCTCTTCTCACAGCGGTTTTCATTTTATGGATTTGTTTCATGATGAAACGAGCGAAAAAACATGTAGCAGAACAGCAAAATAAAGTCAGTTCACTGAATATGTCAAAATTTGTGCTGAAGGTCAAGGTTGAAGGACCAATGTAGTATTACAGTAGTACAATATTTGCTAGAACCTCATCTGAAGGAGGGGGGAGGGGGAGAGCCCAGCCATAACCCATTTCAATTTTTTACAAATTGGGGTTGCAGGTTCGAGTCCCGCTCGTTCCGAACATACAATTTATATAAAAACTCACCAGTACTTTCCGACCTGTATCCACTATCGGTGCAACCTTCTTCATTGAGCTTTGTCTTTGACGCAATAGGGCGTCTGGCACTCAGCCAATTGCTGATCCTTATTTTATTGCCTCAGGGCGACTTCTACATCTGATACAAAATACTATTTCTGGGGCCTACAACTGATCACTATTTGTCTTGTATTTACATTTTCAGGTAATGCTCACTCTGGAAAAGTCCCTCTATATATTGTACATTACATTCATTCGACAAATCAACATTACCTCAACACTAATTACTCATATATTTTGGAAGCTACCTCTTCAAAATATCCAATCGACATGGCTGCCATTGTGAAATTGTGAGTTCCGCACCCAATGCTAATGGTTTGTGAATAAGCATTGCGATGATCTTGCTGAGTGGGGGTGGGAAGAGGGTTAAAATATATGAAACCAAAAATTTATATTTTGCAATTATTTCAGAATATCAATAATGATATATATGTTGTGGCCGCAATTCACTTTGATATCCAGATCAAGTGTACTTTTCTGAGACTGTCCTGCAATCAATGCATTAATTGCGCAATGTTCAAAATGGCGCTAGAGCGTGCCGTGTCGTATTTGGATTTGTAACTAACGATGTTAACTGCTTCAGACACAACCGAGCAGGCAGATTAAAGTTCAGATAGTAAATCATGTTTTGAAAATACTTTAACGACTGCTTGCGGTAACTCGGAGAACAAACACCTGGTACGGTGCTGAAAACACGTGGCCACGATTCGCTGTGATTTTCCTTCCCCACAATGCATTGCGCCATGTTTAACTAGACGCTCAATGTGCGTGCATTGTGCATATGCCTTCGTTTTGCATTTGGATTTATCGCTACCGATGATAACTGCTTCAGACACAACCGAGCGGGCAGATTAAATTTTAGATTGTCAGTCATTTTTTAAAAATACGTTGACGACTGTTTGCTCTGCTAACTCGGAGAACCGACAGCTGAAACCTAGCGATACTAGATACCGACACCGCACCCATCGTGGCTATGCTTTTTCCCGGGCCCAAGTTGACCGTCCAGACAATTTGAAATAAAATGCTGTGTTCGAGTTGACTTTACTGCAAAATAATGGCTCACGTTGGCCAGCTTTTCTGTAAGCTTTGTCTTACAACTTGGTTACGGTTGATTTGAACGACCGTTTTTTTACGGGTGGTTGTTTGTGGGGTGATTTTGCTAGTCGGTCGCGTGTTGCAGCTGGTCCAAGGTAGTCCAACTGGAGCATTGTAGCAAAATTTTGCATCACAGTTCTTGAAAAATGCTACAGAATTCGGCCTGGTCGGTGATTGCAGGTACTACTATACCATGATTATACCTATTCCTATGCAGAACCTCCCAGGGTATATCAAATAAATGTAAGAACATTTTCAAAAATAAGTTAAATCATTCTTGATGCATGAGATGGGAGTATTGGAGAGGGACAGCTTTATATATTTATAGTCAAAGTATCTTAGTGTTATCCGGGACCTACAAATTATATATAGCAGGTCCCTGGATATATATTACACCTTTGGTGCTTATATTCATTTATATATTAATTTATTGAAAATTTAGATCAATCTTAATTCATAAACAATTAAAGTATTTCAGCCACAAACCCGTGCAAAACAACTTAATATATCCCGATTTCATACTTGTATTTCTGCTATTTTCATGTTGTGGTCCACCATGGAAAGTAGATAACATGGCGATATTTTTTTGAATTTATTTTTTAATAATTTTTGCTAATTTTCATGAGATTGTTTTGCAATCTGAGGGAAAATAGCCAAATCAGTACAATAATGACTGAAATGTTGTGATTTCGTCAACCATGTGAAGGCAAGATACCCGCAACTCCGCAGATAAACCATTTTGCATGCTCAAATTCAATTTTTTTTTGGGGGGGGCGGTAATGCCCATCAGACCGCCCCCCCCCCCTGCAAACCTTCGGCCCTTTGGGCCGAGTAGGTCACATTTGGGCCACTTGGGTCTCTGACTGAGTGTGCAGCACTGGCCTGGATCGAACAGTATTTATTAGGGAGGGGCGGCTAAAAGGTACTTTTTTTCTTTTCTTTTTTTCTTAATTTTTATTTTTATTTATTTGTTGTTGTTGTTGTTGTTGTTGTTGTTGTTGTTGTTGTTGTTGTTTGTTTGTTTGTTTGTTTTTATTCCATTAATTTTAGACTTGGTCCTCTTAAGTAGGGTCTGTCAGGTTACCGGAACCACACATTTATTTTTGTTAGGCCTTGGGTAACTTGGACATTTGTTGAAACATGTTGAGAATGTATGTTCTTTCCCCTTTTACACATTACCTCTTTTGACGTCAGTTTAATTTGTTACCTGGGCACAGCTCGTTATAGCAGAATAATTCACATGTGGTAATGCTATTGTTGCCTGTTTAGGAGACCCAGGGCCGGACACGGACCCTGAGCCACCAGCCACATACACATACACAAATGGCATGACAGTGATCCAAGCAGGAAAATACTGCTGTGACCAACTGCCCCCCCCCCCACCTTCCTACACACACACACACACACACACACAGAGAGAGAGAGAGAGAGAGAGAGAGAGAGAGAGAGAGAGAGAGAGAGAGAGAGAGAGAGAGAGAGAGCTGTGTAAACATGCATGTCCAGTGCCCCATGGCACTCGGTCCATCACCATGAGGCAGGCTTGCATATTCAGTGGACCCTGTCTAAAGCCTGATCTTCAGCCAATCAGTGGTGACTAGAACGATTTTGTAGCCACACTGAACCCAAACATGCATTTCCCTTGACAGGGTTTGCATGGTGATTATGAGCTTTTTTAAAAAGTATTGAGTGATGATTGTTCCATTGAACACTACAACATGTGGATCTCACTTGGTATCTTATAATAAATTCATGATTACAGTCTGAATTATTTTGTGTCAACGTAACAAACCATTTTATATTCAACGCAATGTGCCCCCTCCCCCCGTTCCACAAGAACATATTCAGACAATTAACATGAGGAAGAAAGCCTCAAACCTGCCACATTTAGTTGCACTTCTAGAACTTTTTTCATTGTCCATTGACAGATGTATCAAACCTACATGTGTTTGTTAGAACTTTGTGTCTGTCTGCAATAGTTTGGAAGATATGGAGCTTCCAAAATTTTAATTGCCCCTAATTTGCATAATTTTAAACATCATGACTATTCCAAACCAGGTGCTCAATTTCGCCGGTAGGTGAGTCACCATCGCAAGTTTGGTGATTGTCGGAATAATAGTGTCCGAGAAAAACTCCGGACAAATTTGGTCGTACAGAAAAAAAAGAAGGAAAGAAAAAAAGAAAGATTTCTTGGAAAAACAAAATTTCTGGATTTGCCCCCAGATATAATAAAGAACCCAAGGAAAAACATGTCTGGGTTGGCAACCAGACATAATAAAGCACGCACGGAAAAACAATATGTCTGGGTTGGCACCCAGACATAAAGAAGAAAAAAGGAATTTATGGGAAAACAGTATGTCTGTGTCAGCACACAGACATAACTAGAAAACAAGATTTGCTTCAAAACAAATTTGTCTGTGTGCCTTCAAAAGTTGTTAATGTGGTTAGCTGAACCTTTCAAAGTCCAAATGACCTTTGACTTTTGACCTTAAAGGGTAACATGTAAATTACAAAAATATGCAGTGTTGCAATGCCTACAATTTCAGTTCAACATGATAAGAATTCGATGGAAATTCGCCGAGTTATGGCTGGATGAAAATTTCAAAGGCCCAAATGACTTTGATATTTGATGTTTAGAGGTCACACGTAAATTACAAAAATGTACTGTGTTACAATATACCTTTTTAGAGCCCAACATGAGCCAAATCAGATTAAAATTAACCGAATTGTGGCTATATAAAAATTTCAAAGGGCCAAATAACCTTGACCTTTGACCTTTGGAGGTTACACGTAAATTATAAAAATGTGCAGTATTACAAAATTTGCAATTTGAGCCCAACTGGTCAAAATTGGATAAAAATTGACCAAGTTATGGCTGGAAAAAAATTTTGAGTGGCAAAATGACCTTGACCTTTGACCATCAGAGGTCACTGATACATTACAAAAATGTGCAGTGTTACAAACATGTTAATTGAAGCTGGGTTGGTAACCTGTACCTATAATAGATTTGGAGATATTCAAGATTTAAATTTTCGGATGGCTCAAATGTGCGTAATTTTCAAACTCATCACCCCTCTTCATAAAAAGACATGACTTTATGTCTGGAGCTATAATAATGGCAAGTTAGGAGTTTCCGAAAGTGTCCGAGAAAATTGCCGGAAAAAATGCTGGGAAAGAAGAAATAAAGAAGAAAGGAAAGAATTAAGGAAACCCAACAAAAACAGAATATCTGTGTTGGCACACAGACATTTAAAAAGCAACAAAAACTCCTCCATTTAAATGGTTATTATTACAGAAGTCGTCAAAACAGTTCACTATGCGTTAAGAGACTCTCATGCTTTAATGGTACTTTTGGCGCTAGGGGACTGTCAGGAAAGGGTTAAGATTACTGTATGGTCCACAGTAAAACGGTTTGTTGGCAACAAATGTTCCGAGAAGCAATTAACTGTGATTAAAGTTGTATGTTTCAATGAGTTTTCGTGTACTTAATTTGGCTCACAGCAGGACATCGGTATAAAAAGCAACGTAATCTTTGACACCGAAAAACTAAATAAATTTAAAACATGATTACAGATTCACTATTTAAAGCATTTGTAAACGATCATTTGTGTCAGTATTTTTCCAATATGTCTCGTCACGTTTTACATTAACGGCGTGGTATACTTTATGACTCTCGTGTATGAAAGTTTAATTTCTGTCGTGTTTATGACTCTCCTGTATAAATGTCTAATTACTGTCTATGGTTTCGATATAATACCCTCAAAGTACTTATTTACTGAAACAAAACATAACATGAAGTTTGATTCTGTTTCTTAATATAAAATTTTAATGCCTTTATTGAAGTAATTCAGTTTTAATTAAAATTCATAAAGTTTGCATAAAAAGCTTATAATAGCATTTAAAAAAATACAAATTAGATTTAATAGTGACAAATGAAGGACATAACGCTATCGAAAACCGTATTTTACATTCTTGAAAAAGGCTTACTTCTAGTTTTATTGTTGTTTAAATTTAAAAATGAAACTTCAACTCAACTTTAGACATCTTTTAAATTTTGAACTAAAACCCTTTCCAAAATTTAAAATAACGTTTTTCTGCGAGACGTGTACTGTTTCATTTCCCATAAAAATATTGTTCCCGTTTTTAGTGTTTGCGCTTAACGTATCGAACCGGAGAAGAGAAATTTGCTTAAAAGCAAGTCTGTCTGTGTGTCGCTAAAACGTGCATAAAATTGAATGCTACAACTTTTGTTTGCAGGTTTGCAGAAACTTATGAACTGAGTTGGGAATGACACCTCTACGCATAATAGCCTTGAAGATATACAACATTCAGACTTTACAAATAGCCACTATCAGTATAAATTTAAATTTTTACCACTAGTGTTTGTGGTTCATTGCACACACCTACAGCAAAAACCTGTAAACTGAAGTTGGAATGGAATCTCTTCCTGTAACAGAATTGAAGATATTCAATATTTAAAAATTAAAAGTGGTATTTATTAGCATTAATAAAAATTCTACAACTTTTGTTTGTGGTTCATTGGATGCACCTAGAGCACAAACCTTTCATAAGAAATTGGGAATGGCACCTTGACCTGTAATAATTTTGAAGAAATTCAATATTTAAACTTTTCAAGTGCCCTAATTTGCATTAGTGAAAATTCTATAGCTTTTGTTTGTATAGCCGAGTATATATAATCTGTACAATTATTCATGTACAGGGTTTTCTGCGTTTTTTCAGTACCTAAATTTCATGTATATAACATCTTGCCAATTTTAGTTTATCTATCCTTCTGACATGTAAATTGTATATATTTGCTCTTATTATATGTATGATGAGCAATTTTACTGTATGTATTTTAATTGTATGCTATGAGTCCGATTGGGCAAAAGAAGCAATAAAGCACATGTTTATCATGTTTATGGTTCATTGGATGCACCTATAGCAAAAACCTATGAATAGAAGTTGGAATGGCACATCTACCTATAAAAGCTTTGACCATATTCAACATTTAAACTTTTCAAGTGCCCCTACTTAGTATAAATTAAAATTCTAGAACGTTTGTTTGTGGTTCATTGGATGCGCCTACATAAGAAACCCAGAAATAGAAGTAGGAATGGCATCTTTACCTGTAATAGTTTTAAAAGATATTCTAGACTTAAAATTTCAAATGCCCCTAATTTACAATATTTTAAATGCACTCAACCGTCTATGCAAAGAGGCATATATGAATCTATAATCATACCAAGCCTGGAGTTTCTAAGTGTAATAGTGCCCGAGAAAATAGTCAGATAAAATTGTGGGTAAAAAAGAATCGGAAGAAAGAAAGTAACTTTGATTTTTTTTCAATGTTCCTAATTAGCATAATTTGAAATTCTACAACTTCCATGTACGATCCATTATATCGGCAGGTGTTACAAACCGATATATGAACATTAAAATTTTGATTGTATCTGCAATATTTTGGAAGATATGGAGCTTTTAATGTTTTAATTGCCCCTAGTTTGCATAATTTTAAACATCCTGACTATTCCAAACCAGGTGCACAATTTCACTGATAGGTCAGTCATCATGGCAAGTTTGGTGGTATTGGAAATAATAATGGACAGATTTGGTCATTAGAAAGAAAGAAAGAAAGAAAGAAAGAAAGAAAGAAAGAAAGAAAGAAAGAAAGAAAGAAAGAAAGAAAGAAAGAAAGAAAGAAAGAAAGAAAGAAAGAAAGAAAGAAAGAAAGAAAGAAAGAACGAATTCTTGGAAAAACGAAATGTCTGGGTTTGCACCCAGACATTATAATCACAAGACTGAATGCAACATTGCCAACTGCTGTGTCTGTTATTCCAGTTCACTACTTAAATTACCACAATAATTAGTAACTTCATCTTGCAGCATAGATGTGCAAGAAAATTGTATTTTTTCATATAACTTCGCTTGTACAAATATAATTTCCCAGGCTATCTCCAAATGATGTTTTTACCATTTATTAATACAATTTTACATGTTCTTAGGTGGACCTAATCATATGATAGCGTCTACCTTGAGTCTTGATGCAACGGTTCCCTGGTTTAACGGCTGATTTAACACATTCAGTATTGCACTATATTTCTGAAATGACTGGACCAATCGAAATTTGACTTCCCCCCCCTCCCCCAACCACGCACGTACGGACATACAACTATGTGAGCAAATTTGACCTAACTTCCCCCAACACCACCAACCACGCACGCACAGACATACAAACATGTATGCATGCATACAAATATACATACATACATACATACATACACACACACACATACATACATACACACACATACATACATACACACATACATACATACATACATACATACATACATACATACATACATACATACATTTGAAGACATATAACTGAAATAACATTTCAAATAATTGTCTGGGTTTGATCAGCTGCGTAACACATTTCACATTTTTGAAGTTTACGCAAAAATAGATGCAATAGAAGATTGATACAACATCGACATATGCTAACAAAGTAATACACAAGAAATTAAAAATTCGTCAAGCTGGAATTATTTTATTCTGTCTAATAAGGAAATATATAGTTTTTAAGATATATATTTACCCGTGCTTGATAATACGCCTATTTCCAACACCGGTATACCTCATTTTCAAGTTTGCTTATCTCTCTCTCTCTCTGCTGCCTGTCTTTTTGTTTGTCCACCTTTTTTGGTAACTTAATTTTTATCAGAATTGGTTATCATATAGGATTAAAGCGGCCATTGGGAAATGTGTCTGAACGATTCCTTTCTTCCATTTAATTATTCCTTGCGGAGCATGAAAAGATAACGACTACAAACATATATTTTAAAGTGACACAAGGGTCTTTTCCTGATGTTTACCGATTTCCTGAGCAGTCCATGCGAGAAGTTAATAATTATAAAAATTATTTTTCAAAGTGAAAGACGGGTCTTTACTTGATGTTTACCGGTCCCGATATAGATAAATGTGCGCAGTATTGGATATAAACTAGGCAACAAAACTAACTCTCCTCTATTTTAGAGCAATACCCAATATATGCATATTTGGTGGATGATCACAAAATAATTTCAGGTATGTGTAACTTAGGCCCTCTGGAAGTAGTGTGTGAGTTTTACAGAAGTTTAGACGTTACCTTTTCCTTCGAATAAGGTTGATCTGAGTAGTGTTAAAAATCTGGCTTTGCAAAAATTGTAATGGACAGTACTTTTGATGTTACATGTGCTTTGTCGGCTAAAGAATGACAACAGAAACAAATTTTGAGGTTGTTTTTGTTATTATCGTTTTTGTTGATTTTGATGCAAACAATAGGAAGACACGCTTTATTGAACAAGGTCACTTTTGACATGGTCTTGCAAAATAAGGGTCATTATCACTGCTGGCACATACCACAGTTCATTGAGAAATATTTCAACACTGATAGAGCTCTTTATCGTAGTCATCAATGAAGCATATCATTAAACGCCACACATCAATAAGCCGTATATCCACCGTGACCTATCACACATTGTTGACAGCGATTCCTCATACTGTAGATCAGTTTTTCCACTATTTGCCGTGGAAGGTTCTCCCATCTCTGTTGCAGGTATCCTTTCAGATCTTCAAGGGTGGAAGCACCTGTCATCAGGTGAGCAGGCTGGCCAGTTCATCACTTCAACTCCCTTATCTTCAAGGTAATCTCTGACAATATGAGCGATGTGTGATCTAGCAGTGTCATGCATAAGGGTGAAGTCTTTTCCAATTGCACCCGTTTATGGAACTACGTGAGATCCAAGGACTTCGCAGATGTATCGCCTGGCATTGAAGGTTCCATCCAGGAAGACAAGATCAGTTTTCACGCCAGATGATATAACCGTCGAAGCCATGACGCTACCTCCTCCAAATGGGATCTCAGGCTGGACACAGCATGCAGCATGTCTTTCTCCTCTCCGACGCCAGGCACGTTTGCGGCCATCGTAGTGGTGTAGGGAGAAACGGCATTCATCAGTGAAGAGCACCTTGGACCACCTTGCCCGAGAATAATGGAGATGCTCTGTTGCCCATTGTAGCCTTGTTTGCATGTGTCTAGGCGTTAGATGCTGTTTCTTCGCCATGCATTTCGATTTTGAACCAGCATTGTGTAGCTTTCTATGGACAATTTGTACAGATATTCGCCTCTGATGTGGGTGAGCTGTGTGTAGTTGTTCCCTCATATCTGGACCTGTTCTTGTTCTGCACCGTAAAACACTGTTGACAATAAATTGGTCTTGCTGGGCATTGGTAACTTTCAGCCTGCCACCGCATGGCAGATCGTCAACTCTGTTACTCCAATGAATTTTCTTCTTGGGTCATTGATGGTCCTATGGTTTACCCCCCAAGTCTTGTGCAACTCTGCGACCACTCATACCAGCTTTGAGTTTCCCTGTGGCTCTTGCCCTGTCCAGCTTTGACAACCTTGGCATGGTGCTTTCTTTGGGATCAAAGAAGCTATACAACTAAAGCTTGAACCAAAACCCATATTTATACCCTGATTTGACATTGGCATTGTCCCAATGACATACGTTTTGGTCGTGAAATGAAAGGAAATATTGTTTTAAGGTGGTTGTTTGCGAGAACTGTGAAGCCACACACCACCACATTGCCCATTGCTGTTTCCGCGAACCCCATTTTATGACTTTGTCTCACATCAAGTTCTTGTGCAGTCAAGCATAAGTTGCAGCACCACTGAAAATCACAGGTATTTGAGCAAAGAAGTTATGTTATACATACATGTAGATATTTTGGTCAAAGTCGTGAATTTATGCATAGAATACTGGCTTAAAAAGCGGAAAGTTACTTTTGTTGCCCACTTTAGATAGAAGTTCTGCAAGGCAATGCTAAAGATCAACTTCCAAGATAATATATCATTAAGCTAATTTCAAAGCATATTGAAGCCTGTCATTTTCTTTGGTGACAGTGACATACAGTCACATGTGTTTATGTAATGAAAGCAAAAATAATTGAATCAGAAATTTTGTAACCTTGATGTAATAATGTCGTTTGACAACCTCGAGCTGCAAAGCTAAAAGGTGTCATTTGAGTTGTGTGGAAATAAGACTTTTGACTCACTTTGCACTTTTTGACACCGAAATCCTGGCTTCTGATTGGTAAAGAGTAGTCACGTGACCAGTCTCTTTGCAGAATTTACCAGAACAAAAGAAGGGTTATATATATATATTCCATTCCATTTTGCCTCGTTCATTCTCTCCCTTCTGTGAGTATTCTATTTTCATTTCATCTTGTTAATTCTGGGAATTTCATTCCATTTTACATCAAAAGTTGAAACTGGCAGGCACAAAAGACCTATTAAAATACCTTTAGAAGAGCCGAAATGCGATACCTGTGAAAAACTGGAAGACGAGGCACATATTTTAATCGATTGTAAAAAATTTACACAGCAACGAACTACCTTTTTCGACAAACTAACCGAAATTTTCCCTACATTTTTGACTTTTTCGAACCCAGAAAAATTTATCTTTATTATGAAATTAGAAGATGCCGATATAATCAAACATACTGGGACATTTTTCGACCAAGTGACTAAAGTTAGAGGTCAATTTTGATGATACATATTTCCTAAATAGCATAAATATCCCCAACATCCACTTGCAGTTTTTGTTCTGCAGGCGACCCTTCGGGGCCAACGCCGGCCAGCCCACCGCACCGCGTTGTAGGGCGGCAGGGCGGCGATGCAGTGAAGAGTGTTCTTTTTTTTTTTCTGAAGATTGAAGTGGAATGTAGTCTAGTGTTGTGATGTGATGTGTTGTTTTGTATTATATTATATTGTATTGTGTCGTATTGTGATTCATGTGTTTTGACTGACGGAAAACCATGTATGTATATGGTGCAGTTAATAAAGTCATTCATTCATTCATTCATTCATTCGTTCATTCATTCATCAATGATTTGATATGTTCTGAGATACCTTTCCATTTATCTCGTTTATTCTACCCGTTCTATGATTCTTCCGCTCCCTTTCAGCTTGTTCGTTCTATTCACTCTATGAGCATTCTATTTCATTTTGTTCCATTCTAGTCCTACCCAGTCGAGATGAAAGACGCTTCACGGTGGGTTAATTTCCATTATTTGCCACACATATATTTAAAACTGCTGTGACAGAAACACCAAACTAACTCGCATATAAATGAAACAAGAACGTAGTGCAAGTAAGTAGGCCCACCTCGTCTCGTTTATTCAATATTTTGCCAATGTGTAGTAAGCTGAAATACATACATACATACATACATAGGCTACATACACACGCACACATACACACTCATATATATTATTTATGTATATATAATATAATGGTTCAGTAAGAATCTTAAATAAATGAAGCATATGCGAAAAAGGCAAAATATTACTATTTCCAGCTGCAAATCGCGACTTTTACCAGCAACACCTGAATTGCAGGACATAACACGTGTATCGATCTTTCTTACGTATATCATCTTTATAAGCATATAGACACCCCCGCATATTGAACTGGAGTAGAAAACACGGAATATATATTCACGTATTAAATCGCAGAAAACATTTCATAAGATGCCTTGAGCCCTGCGGAGTGGCTTGTGATTGACGTTGTTGTATTGGCATAATATATGCATCAATCCCCGGGGGAAGGGGGCACTTGGCGTCAAGAAGAGTAGAAAGACTCCCTGAGAAGCTTGGTGTTGAAGTCCTACAAAAATTATACATGACATTTTGTGCCAGAGATACGGAATCAAAGTCTTGCATTCTATACATCAAAAATATGGACAAAGCTATATTTAATTGTCAGAAAAGTAAAAATTACTTTCACACATAGTACTGAAAATTGTCAAGAAAACACACAGTATAAATTGTTATTTTGTTACCTTCACTCGTTCAAAAATATGGCTATTTTCTTCACTTTTTTTAAAAACGGGAAGTCAACAGGCCTATTCATGTTTCACATCATAAATGGAATAGGTGGCGAGTCAAAATATACATGGAATGGAATATAAGGAGCCATTCCCGCGGTACATCATGGAGTACAAACAATGGAGTCATTGCCGCAGTGTATAGGCTTTTAGACCATCCGACATACAGAGGGAGTACCCCCATTCTGCACACCCCGATCATGGCTTGCAGGCCTATGTAACCTGAAGAGTTGGAGTTGCCCGTTTGCCTTTATATATTTAATTAGAATGAGATTCCAATTTAATCAGTTGAATTTTTCTGCTGAAAATACTACCCCATATCTTATACTTATAGTAACCTTATACTTATGGTCCACTCATCATCCGCTGATCATGTGCAAAGACATGCGAGAATCACGGAGGCTGTTGAGTTGGTTTTCAGCGTGGCATGTAGCTCCTGCCCGCAAACCTGCCCCTTCATTAGGCAAGTTTTTCACCAATGATAGCTGAACTATTAAATTTATAACGAAAAACATACAAGATATGATACTCTTCTTGATTCAAAAGTGATCTGGAGAGGACATTTTGATCATCATGCAGAGGGTAAATTTGTTAACATGGAGAGCAAATATTTACGCAAACAGTATTACCAGATGACTGGAAACTGTCTCGTGTTACCCCAGTCTACAAGGATCAAGGTGCAACACTTGAATTGAACAAGTATAGACCCATTTCAGTAATAATAATAATAATAATAATAATAATAATAATAATAATAATAATAATAATAATAATAATAATAATAATAATAATAATAATAATAATAATAATAATAATAATAATAATAATAATAATAATAATAATAATAATAATAATAATAATAATGTGGCTCTCCGCTTATGCGCCGCGGTCCTGTGTGACAGGAAGTACAAGTGCTGTTCATTCTCTTCCTCTTTTGTCCAAAACGTAGTGTCTCTACACAGGTGAACGCTTAAATTTGTCGACCATGTACAAGCACAAGTCGTGTTCATTCTGTTCCTCTATTGTGGAAAGCATATTGACCGAGCTAGAATGATCAATGTACACGGACGGAGCTGTGAAAGGAAAACTTCTCATTTCTTGCTTCCATGTATAGTAGACTCTATGCACACTTCAGTGTCAAATTATATAGACACGTGAAATTTATACTCATCTTCAGTGCGACTTTATAAATTTTCATTGACGCCAATTACCAAGTGGCAACAACAACAGAACTACTGGATTCGCTGGACATTCTGTGTACATAGATGTTAGCTTCAGATCTTAAAGATTCAGCAAAACAGAATTCAGAAACAACGTGGTGCACTTTTTTTATTTCAACTTTATATTTGTGTAGTGCACTATGTGCTAGAAGCCGCAAATTATTGGGCATGCACATTTTAATAATGTCTCTGTGTGTGCAAACACAGACATTGTTTTTCCAAGAATTCCTAATTTATTCATTTTTCTTTACTACCGTTTTCTCTGTATTTTTTTCGGACACCGTATCACCGAAAAATATTAAATTTTGCACAGTTATTGATATAGCAGTGAAATTAAGCACCTGGTTTGAAATAATCAACATGCTCAAAATTATGCAAATTAGGGCCATTGGAAATTTTAAATGTTTAATATTTTCAGAACTATTAAATGTATAGGTACCATTCCATTTTCATACAGAGGTTTGTGTTACAGGAGCAGCCAATAAACCACAACCAAAATTGTAGAATTTTTAATTATGCAAATTAGGGGCTCTAATATTGAGTAATTTCAAAACTTGTAATGGTTGAGGTGCCATTCAAACTTTATTTCATAGGGTTTGTGCTCTAGGCGCTTCCAATGTGAATATAATGGTATATTGATAAATGAGCACAACTTCATACGTAATTACCTTTAAAAAATCCTGGAATGTACTCCCTCCATGACCTTAAGAAAAGAAGTCAAGGTCATCCATGTTATGCAACATAAAACTTCAACACATGATATACATTTGTGGTACATTTGGTATCATCAGTCTTACTCTTTCGCAACATAATTATGTTTTCAACACCTATTGGTCCATATCTTACTGTAGGTGGCGCCACTAATTTACACGGTTTTTTTTGTTTTTTTTTTTTTTGTTTTTTGTTTTTGTTTTTTTTGTCTTTCCTGACTGACCTTGCTGCCTATTTCGTGATTATTCATGAAAAACTCTTCGAAAAACAGCATTCTCAATATTCTCATATGTGGCCTTTATAACAAAATACTACAGGTAGCGCCACCAATCTCGCTAACTAAACCTAGATTTTCACACACTTGATAAGTCCTGAAAGTTATTAAAATTTTCACTTGAACATGTTGAATCGGCTAAGTATCTTGGTATTTTTGTTGACAATCACCTTAAGTGGAGTCAACATATCTCGTACTTGTGTAAAGTTGTGAACGGCAAGCTCTTTGTATCACGTAAATTAAGATCTGTCTTACCTGCGGAGACTTTAAAACTCATTTATATAGCCTGTATTCAACCTCTTTTGGACTATTGTGATACGGTTTGGGATGTTTGTGGCTATGAGGGATCACGTAAGGCGCAAAGTTTGCAAAATACGGCAGCCAGGATAGTTACAGGAAATTTTAGTTATAGAGACATCAGAGGTGAAGAGTTGGTAAAAGTTCTAGGTTGGCAAACCCTCTGTGAACGCAGGCGTTTTCACACTGCAGTCTTAATGTATAAATCTATCTATGGTTTAGCACCGCATTTTCTGTCAGATCAAGTGACTCGTGTGTCAGATGTAAATATTTACAACACAAGAAGGACCACTACATTCAATGTTTTAGTACCAACCGGAAATCGCAACGTTTTTAAAAAGTCATTCGCTTACAATGGTGCTATCACCTGGAATGCAACACCAGATTTTATGAGGAGAGCAGAAGACCTGCCTACTTTTAAAAAATTATATAAACGCTTCTATTTCTAAATTGGATGCTCTTTTCAAATCATTTTCGTACCCCTGATACTATGTAGTATTGTATATATTTTTGTGCATATATTGTTCAATGTGTTTTACTTGTATGTGTATTTATTATCTTGATGTATGCTGGGCCCCTTGTAAGAACAGAGCTTTGTTCTGAAAGGGCTACCCAGGGTTAATATATTCATAAATAAATAATAAATAAATAAATAAATAAATAATAAATAAATAAATAAATAAATAAATAAATAAATAAATAAATAAATAAATAAATATAACAATACAGACAAAAGTCGATGACATGTGGCGTCATGGTGGCGCAACTGTTGGTGTAAAGTAGAATTTGTGTTATAGGTGTGAAAAGTACATTAACCTCATTATTTTGATTATGAACTAAGATGCAACTTCTAAATTTACACCAAATATTCGTTGGGCCAATGATCAAATTAGTTCAGGATATGAATTTTTGGTGATGGTAATCATATTATATGTCAGCAGAGCGTTAGGCCTATGGGCCTCTTGATGTGAAATTATACCTGGGTTTCCATGTGCGCGTATTGCGTAGTGCGTAGTGCGTAATAATTGATTGACTTAAAATTAACTACCCCATTTCCATGTATGCGTAGTGCGTAGTGCGTACTGCGTGTTGCCTATGCGTTTCAATCGCTCTGTGTAGCGATTTTGTACGCATCACGCAGGGTAGACGCGCGTAACATGCACAAAATGGAGCCAAATCCTACCAAAGTAAACATACATATACGTACAGTATACGCCTGGTATCCGCAGTACGCAATACGCACCCCTAACTACGCAATACGTTGTACGCAATGCGCAATACGCGCACATGGAGACCTAGCTTAAATCTTGTTTGCCCGATGATTTGTTTCCCAACTCATTTCGTTTGCTACGCAATCAAATGCGTTTTGATTATACGACTCAGTTGTTTTACTTTTTTCCCCTTAATTTTGTTACACCTGACCTCAGGCGGATATTACAGAAAGCAGAAGAGCATTACGCCGGTAACTCTGCTGACAGGCAGTCGGCGAGCCAAATCCTCTAAACGTTTGTGCATATAATAATAGAATAACAGGAAGCGTTTTGCATTCCTGAATTAGATTACAAGCCAAACAAGCGGAGATATAACTAAGTTTTGGTGTCGCATATACAACGCTAAAACTGCTGAAAACATTTGAGCTTTTCACCCTACCTTTCATGACAGATAGTCCTCCTCTCAGATTCACACGTATATCTTCATAAAAGGAATATATATTCATGTTTCATCTTTTCAATCAGAGTCAGTAACATGTCGTTCAGTTTCACACCGACAAAAGTCCGCTTTGTAGGAATTAAAAGAATAATATGAATGAAGGAAACAAGATTACCATGGTGTATATAATACACTTATGATTGGGGAGGGAGGGGGTATATTAACTTTCAACGTACCTCTTCGGTTTATTTACCCTACTCTATTGCTCTCTTATTCTTATGTGCTAAACGTATAGGAAATATGCCTCACGTTACAAAATGATAAAAGTACTAGAAAAGATGATTTGCTGCATAGCAAATCAGTGTGTGTGTCTTCAAAGCATATTGGTATGGCAATGTACAACTATTCCATAACACAGGAGTAGAAGTTGGAATGGCATCTCTATCTATTACAGCTTTGAAGTTATTTAAGATTTAAAATTTCTAATGGTGCTATTTAGCATAATTCAAATTGCTACAACTTTTGTTTTAGATTCATTACATGCGCAATGGTCAGGAACCCCCTATTAGAAGTTAAACTGACATGAACATGAACCAAATCGGATGAAAATTTACCAAGTTATGGCAAGATGAAACTTTCAAAGCTCCAAATGACCTTGACCTTTGCCTTTTCGAGGTCACGTGTTCTTATAAAAATGTGCAGTGTTGCAATACCTACAATTTGAGTCTAACATGATTAGAATTGGATGGAAAATAGCCAAGTTGTGACTGGATGAAACCTTCAAAGGTTCAAATGACCTTGACCTTTGACCATTAGAGTTATGGCTAGAAGAAGGCCACCAAGGAAAGTGGCCTTTGACCTTGAAATGACCTTTGACCTTGAGATGACCTCTACCTGAAGTGAACCTTGACCTCAAAAATGACATTTTGGCTTAAAATTGACCTTTGACCTTGACATGACCTTTGACCTTGACATGACCTTGACATTTGAGATGACCTTTACCTTGCTATGATTGAACTCCTATACACTCGTGACCACATCTACTATAGTATACAAGATATTGAAGATTTAAAACTTTAATTAGCCCTCATTTGCATAATTTTCAAAAGCATGACCCCTCATTATAAAAAGGCCAGACTTTATCCATAGAAGTATAATTGTGCCAAGTTTGGAGTTTCTACATGTAATACTTTTCAAATGAAATGTCGGACAAATTTGCCGGTAAAGAAAGAAAGAAAGAAAGAAAGAAAGAAAGAAAGAAAGAAAGAAAGAAAGAAAGAAAGAAAGAAAGAAAGAAAGAAGAAAGAAAGAAACTAGAAAAGATGATTTGCTGCATAGCAAATCAGTGTGTGTGTCTTCAAAGCATATTGGTATGGCAATGTACAACTATTCCATAACACAGGAGTAGAAGTTGGAATGGCATCTCTATCTATTACAGCTTTGAAGTTATTTAAGATTTAAAATTTCTAATGGTGCTATTTAGCATAATTCAAATTGCTACAACTTTTGTTTTAGATTCATTACATGCACAATGGTCAGGAACCCCCTATTAGAAGTTAAACTGACATGAACATGAACCAAATCGGATGAAAATTTACCAAGTTATGGCAATATGAAACTTTCCAAGCTCCAAATGACCTTAACCTTTGCCCTTTTGAGGTCACGTGTTCTTACAAAAATGTGCAGTGTTGCAATACCTACAGTTTGAGTCTAACATGATTAGAATTGGATGGAAAATAGCCAAGTTGTGACTGGATGAAACTTTCAAAGGTTCAAATGACCTTGACCTTTGACCATTAGAGGTCACACATACATTTTAAAATATGCAGGGTTACAATAGCTACAATATGAGCCCAACATGATCAAAATTAGATAAAAATTGACCAAGTGTTGGCTAGAAGAAGGCCACCAAGGAAAGTGGCCTTTGACCTTGAAATGACCTTTGACCTTGAGATGACCTCTACCTGAAGTGAACCTTGACCTCAAAAATGACATTTTGGCTTAAAATTGACCTTTGACCTTGACATGACCTTGACATTTGAGATGACCTTTACCTTGCTATGATTGAACTCCTATACACTCGGGACCACATCTACTATAGTATACAATATATTGAAGATTTAAAACTTTAATTAGCCCTCATTTGCATAATTTTGAAAAGCATGACCCCTCATTATAAAAAGGCCAGACTTTATCCACAGAAGTATTATTGTGCAAAGTTTGGAGTTTCTACATGTAATACTTTTCAAATGAAATGTCGGACAAATTTGCCGGTGAAGAAAGAAAGAAAGAAAGAAAGAAAGAAAGAAAGAAAGAAAGAAAGAAAGAAAGAAAGAAAGAAAGAAAGAAAGAAAGAAAGAAAGAAGAAAGAAAGAAAGAAATAAAGAATTCCTAGAAAAACAGAAAAGTGTGCGTTGACACACACACTTTAATAAAGAATTCCTAGAAAAACAGAAAAGTGTGCGTTGACACACACACTTTAATTAGGTGGTCACATGTGGGCTTGCTTACAGGCTATCAGAGCACAATGAATTATTGGTGACATTTGAAGGGAAGACGGATGTATATACTTCTAAGTAATAGAACTTAATGCGCGGGCTTGCTTTCAGGCCAGAAGAGCACAATGAAGTATTGGTGGCATGTGAAGAAAAGATAGACGTATACATGGAATTCCCCCTATAAAATCTTACTCCCTAGAATGTATGGCAGTTTTTGTAGTAGTAGTTGTTAAACTTTGTGCCCGTAGAGGGCTAAACCGATTACTAAAGAACTTTGTGATAAATAAATATGTAGCGGGAATAGTGTTCTAGCAGTAGATACGCTATAGTTGGTTTTACCAGGTAAGTACGTACAGTTATTACTTAGAAGAGTGAAACATGCGTATGTCCTTGAAAAGTGATGACGATGATGACAATAAAACAAATAAATGTTGATGCCCTGTTTAAATATATATATATATATATATATATATGAAAAAATAAGGGCGTTTTACTGTTATTTTTGTTGCAAAATAAATGTGTGTTATTGTTATTTTTGTTGAAAAATGTAAAACTATATTTTTCAATAGACATGCTGAAAAAGCTGCCAAGAAAAACAGGGAACACGCAGCACATGGATTTGTTCTTGGGCACGGGGCCTGGTATACAAAAGCAAGGAGGAGTCCACCATTAATCTGAGATAGATGTAGTTTTGTGTTGTGTTGAGTAAGGTATTTGATTTCTTGTAGTAGGCCTATACTTGTCTGTCAGATACTATCTATTATGTCAAATCTCACTTTTTGTGCTAATATTCTGATTTGTTTATTTACTTGTTCGTTCATTCATGTCAGATAACTTCATATTAAAATCAAAGTTGATCGCTCTGCGCTTCACGCCCTGAACATACATCCTAAGACAGTTTATTGATCCAGGCTTCTTGTACACACACACACACACACACACACACATATATAAATATATATATATATATATATATATATATATATATACATATACATATTTTATACAAACTTACGAGAGATGAAAGTCAAATTGGTGTACAAGTGTGGTATGCCAGCTAGTTTAGCATGTCATGATACCGTATGATTGTGAAGTATTTGATTGACACTTTGTGCAGGACGGTGGCATGCGCATTCAAATGGAGTGAGAATTTACAAACATTATTTTCATTGCGATTAGTCATCATGTAAGATAAAATTCTACCATGGCTCTTGAAACAATAGCGGGCTTCAGAATGGTGCACGACAACCGTGCGGGCAGTACACTTTTTTGTAAACCGTATTCAGTCCATCGGCTACGGTCCAGAATTTGGGTCAATTATTCTGTTATTTCAATTACAATGTAATTGTTGCTTATATGCGCATGATTTGATAAAAGAAGTAAGCACATACTTTACAAACATTTGGGAATGACTTACATATCACGTGTGGACACAGTTTTTCATCAGAGATGCAGATCGCTTGCACATTTATTTTTATACCGGTTTTATGTAAATATATGCGAATAACATACACACTTACCACATATGGACACAGGTTTTGCAAAAAATAAGGAGAGGGGTTACAAATTTAATGCTTAATTACTACCAAACTTAGAAACGTGTATATATATATATATATGTATGTATATATATATATACACGTTTCAAAGTTTGGTAGTAATTAAAGAGCATCGGTGACAGAATGCAACCTAGTGTATATATATATATATATATATATATATATATATATATATATATATATAAATATATACTAGGTTGCATTCTGTCACCGACGCTCTTTTCACTAGTCATGTCAGATCTGGTGGACTCTCTCAATGAACAAAACTTGGGAATACCATTTAACTCATCGCGTATTCCGTCTCTCCTCTATGCAGACGCTATATGCTTGCTTGCAAGACAGCGAAGAGTGTCTTATAAAAATGTTAAATGTTGCGGACCAGTTTGTCACCAAATGGGGAATGAATTTTAATTGCAACAAAGCCAACGTAATGGTAAAAGGTAAGCGGCTAAATGCAGAAAAACGATGGAGGTTAGGAGACTCTTTCTTGGTCGAGTGCAACTCCTATAAGTATCTTGGAATCGTTTTCTCACGGACACTGAGTGATTCTGGCCATATCAATACACATTTGAAAAGCAAATCGGTAAAATTGAGTAACTACTTATCTAGTATTCTTTCTTTACACGAAAATTTAAATAGAGTTGAATTTGGAGACACACTATGGAAAAGTGTCATCTCACCTTCCTTTTCTCATGAGTGTGCAGTATGGTTAAACAATACTAAAGAAGGTCTTTCGCCACTAAGGTCATTACAATATTCATTTGCCAGAAAAAATCCAAATGTTAAATCATGTCCTGCAATTTCGGCAACTTTAGCTGAACTAGGTTGGCTGCCTATCGACCTAATATTGAATCGCCAACGCATTAGATATTTTCATAGAATGAAGTATGACCTACCTGAAACCAGGCTATGTAAGCAAGTGTTTTTAAAGCTAAATGCCGAGTACCTCAAAGGGGGGGGGGGGGACATCTTATTGGCCTTATTGTTCAGAAGTGCACAACATATTGAAAAACGTAGGCTTGGATCGGGCCTTTACTATAGTGAAAATGAGTTTTGGCTGCAGCGGTATATGTATATGAAAGTGAATATTGAAAGTTATAAGATATCATTTTAGCAAAACATTGACACCAGTATGTCCCTTTATTGGTACAGATATTTAAAAACATCTTCTTTTGGTGAAATTTAGTTGTTTAATGTGAAGGATTTTTATGCAACGCATCTAAAGGGCGAGTCGGCGAGTGTATGCAACACAACTGTGGTCAAAGGCCGCGCCGATCTGGCTGTTGTCCTTGGGAATTACGATTTGAATGACATTTTTAACATAGACGAAACTGGATTATTCTTTCGTCTAGGTCCAAACTACACTCTCGCGAGCCACAAAGTCAAAGGCACAAAGTTATCGAACGAAAGAATAACAGTTGCATTGTGTGCGAATGCCACAGGAACAATAAAAATCAAACCGTTCGTTATTGCAAAACCAAAGCGTCCCCGATGTTTCGGCAAGAAGTTTGATCCCGAAGTTTATGTCAGGTACCGAAACAATAAAAAGGCCTGGATGACGAGAGACCTGTTCACTGACTGGCTTGTAGATTTTGACAGGCAGATGCGCTTGAGAAAACGTAAGGTTATTCTTCTGATGGATAATGCATCTGGCCACGTGTCCAGTGATGACGATCTGCGTAATGTTAAAGTGCACCATCTCCCGCCAAACAGAACATCTGAAATTCAGCCCATGGATGCCGGTATCATCCGATGTTTCAAAGCCCATTATCGCAAGCAGCTTGTTAAATTTTACTTGGAACAGGCAGAGCTGAAAAAAACTCAGAAAGTCGATCTTTTGCAAGCTTTGCACATGATTACCCATGCCTGGGACTCTGTCCGGGCTGAAACAATTGCAAACTGTTACCGTCACGTGGACATTTTGCCACAGTTGCGGGGAAACCCCGAGGATTCCCTTAGTCTTGATCTAGATACCCCAGACAGTGCACGTGATGATTTGCAGGCGTTGATGTGTCAGTTGCCGTTCTTTGGTGAGGATGTCCTGGATGTCGATGATTATGTGAACATTGATTCCCATGAGGAGACCGGAGAAACATTATCAGACAATGATATCCTAACTTTAGTTCAGGAAACCGCGGATGAACAATCCCAGGGGCGGAGTTCTTAGTCAGATCAGTCTGATGATGAACCAGAGCCGCCGGCACCGGTAACTTTGACTCAAGCTAAAGACTGTCCAAATGTTGATTACATATTTTGAGCAAAATCCCGTTGGCGAAAATGACAATGGAAATGAAACCTTGAAAAACCTGTGGTCAGTTTCACGTGTAATTAATGATCGTATGTCCACCAGTCTGAAACAGCGATCCACAACACACTTTTTGTCTCCCCAAAGTAGCCTGGGCCCACATTAGAGGTGTGCCGCTTGTGATAACTTTGACTGGCACGTGCTGCCGATTTCTGCATGCAGCTTAATTCATTAATTCCATATAATGACTTGCACATGTAGTTCAATTGAGCTGTGAACATTACTCAACTCATTAATAAAGACCATTGCATTACCATGTTGAAATAATAAATAATTGTCATTGTGTGTAGGTAATTTCTTTCGTGATTGACAGTTTCACCAGTCCGAATACCGCGACAATCCGGACAAATTTTTGAGAACAATAGTGTCCGGATTAATGAGGTCTCACTGTATTATTATTATTATTATTATTATTATTATTATTATTATTATTATTATTATTATTATTATTATTATTATTATTATTATTATTATTATTATTATTATTATTATTATTATTATTATTATTATAGTAGGTAGGTAGGTAGGTAGATAGATAGATAGATAGATAGATAGATAGATAGATAGATAGATAGATAGATAGATAGATAGATAGATAAACCTGACTGCTTGGGAAAAACTTGCACCTGCATTTGGGTAATTTTCCCCGATTTCATTTATTTGTCTGTCTGTCTATCTATCTATCTATCTATCTATCTATCTATCTATCTATCTATCTATCTATCTATATATATATATATATATATATATATATATATATATATATATATATATATATATATATATATATGTTCTCTGTAGCAAAAAAATTGGCAAACCCAATTTTTCATCCGACACCCCAACTTCAAAGTTTAATTGCACAGTGAAACTAACACTTTTATTCAAAACTGGAGACTGGAGATACAGTTCCATGTTACACATATTTAATTTGATATTCCATCAGTTTGGGAGGGATCGAATGAAAATATTTTTGCAAGGTGCTAATCTTCGAAATATCCAAAAACATTTTTGTGCAGGCCAATAACCAAGTAAATCAAGAAGAACTTAATTTATCCAAGTGCAAGATTTCTTAAAAATATACCTGACATCCGAATACCTGCAGACTATAAGAATGGGTGGTTTTATGCTGTACTTAATTTAATTTAAACATATTTATTTATTCTGGATCACCTAATAGTATACATCGAGATACTAAAAAACAGGCTCTCCAGACATAGAGAGACACACAGAATATATACAATACACACAGGACAATACAATTCACGAAATGCTTTGTATGTACCACTCATTGTTACAATAATATTGAAAAATACACTTTCCTGAATGCTATGAAGTAAATACTCACAAGCAGAGACATGTCGATTAAAGAATGAGTACAAGTTATTGATCCAGAAAAATCCACTATGTCACTAGCTCGGTAACCAAAAAAAGAAAAAATGACGACAGTCTTAGCCATAAACCGTATATTGACAGGATCAACATGTTAATCAAAATATGAATCGTCTGGAGTCAGAAATGAATTTTTGGACAGCATCAAATAATTTAATGTTAAGGTTTGCAGAAAGGTCATTGTTACCATGTATAAGATACCGGATAAGTATATCACTTGCTAGATAGACTACAAGACTAGGATTCACACCTGGAGCTAGAATGTAACAAACCGTTTTTAAAAGGGATTTCCTGGGAACTGCTTAATAGGGACATTCTAGGAAAAAGTGAAGAATACTTTCGTCAGGATTTAGACATTTACAAGCTGGGGACAGTATTATATTAAATCTGTGTAGGTGGGAATTTAGTCCGGAGAAGCCCAAGCGCAAACGAGTATGTATGATATTAGAAAATCGACTACCGTGTGAGTAATAAACAGGAACAGGATCTACAGACAATAAAGTATTTTTCAAAGTAGATTTAAATTTGGATAAAGTTGCAGAACGTCTTATGTCGTCGGGGAGATCGTTCCATAGTTCAATAGAGGAAGGAATGAACGAATTTCCGAACCGTAAGGAGTTAAACCTGATTTGTCTTTGGCTGCGTCGGTTTCTTAACTGGACAGTGGGCTGACCATTGTTATTCGGAACGAGATCCGAAAGATAAGCGGGAGTTTGACCATTAACAATTTTATAAAACATGATTAATTTGAAATATTGGCGTCTTTTAGCTAGAGTAGGCCAGCCTAATTCCTTAAGCATAAGATGACGGGGAGTGCGTTTCAGGGCTCCTAAACAAATGCGAGCTGCTTCATACTGAACACACTCGAGGGAATCAGAGAGAGTCTGTGAGCAATTGTCAAAAATTATACATCCATACTCTAAGATGGGTCGTACCATGGATTTGTAAAGCCGAATCAGAGTATTGCGGGATAACCTAAATTTAAGTCTGTGGAGGAGAGACAGACGTTTCCTCGCTTTTTCCACGATTCTGGTAATATGGGCATCCCACTTTAGATTACTAGAAAGTGTAACGCCCAAATGTGTATGGCTAGTACCTTCTGGTATAACAGCATTGCCAAGGAGTAAAGGTGGGTGATCTGGCTTGTTATGTTTAGTGGAAAACAAAACAGCTAGAGACTTAATAGCATTGAAAGACATTTTCCACTGTTTGCCCCATGTAGAGACATGAACAAGATCTGCGTTCATCCGACCTGCAGAGGTAACGGGATCATGGATTATCTCCAGAATGCTAGTGTCATGAGCAAAAAGCTTAATATCACACACAATATTATCAGTTATGTCATTAATATAAACTAGGAAAAGAAGAGGCCCCAGAATAGATCCCTGGGGTACCCCTGCCTGTACAGGAAGCAAGGAGGACGACTGACCACCAATCGTAACTCTCTGAAAGCGATTTGATAAGTAACTACCGATAAACTGGAGTAAAGCACCTTCAATACCCAGCTGTCTTAATTTGAAAAGAAGACCCTCATGCCACACGCGGTCAAAAGCCTTACTGATGTCGAGAAAAACCATCCTGGCTTCTTTTCGTAGTTCCAGGCCATTATATATGTCATTAACGATTTTGATAAGCTGGTTGATGGTAGAGTCGTTTTTCTTAAACCCAGAGTTTTTGTGCGTCAGTAGATCGTGACGAATAAAGTACTCGTACAGAATATTAAATATTAAACGTTCGAAAACTTTGGAAACATTACACAGTAATGAAATAGGGCGATAGTTGCTTTTTACCTGCTTATCGTTCTTTTTGAATACAGGGCACATATTAGATTTTTTCCAAGAATCTGGAAAGCACGAAGCAGCAAGAGAGAGATTAAAGAGTTTGGTAAGTGATGGGGAGAGGCCAGAAGCCGTATTCTTTAGGATGAGGTTACCTATACCATCGGGTCCCGTAGCAGAGCTGGACTTAAGAGATTGTAAAACCTTTTTAACGTCGTTTTCATCAATTTGGAATTCACTGAGCCTCGCATCGGTGCGATATGAGAAGTCAGGCAGGGGCATAGGATCGTCTTCATGAGGAAGTTTACATTGATTGGCAAAGTAATTATTGAAAACTTCACACTTTTCAACGTTACTGGATATTACAGTGCCGTTTTCGAGAAGGGGAGGTATGGAATGATTGAGCTTGGAACCTAGAAAACTCTTGCTGAGGTTCCACCATTTCTTTGGATTAATGATATTAGAATCCATTTCACTGCGAATTTTTGAAAAATATGACCTCATGGAACTACGAAGGGCGCTGACTGCAGTGTTGCGCTTCCGTTTATAGAACATGTAGAGTCTTTCAAGAGTAATAAACTCGATATAAGTAAAGGGACGAATTTTGTTGCTAAAACGTTTGAAACGTTTCCAAGCACGATTTCTCTGTCTAAGTAACTGTTTAATTTTACAAGTGACCCATGGCTTATCTTTGGGTCGTACAAGGATGTCACGACAAGGGATGAAGTCCTTGCATAAGCCGCTAAAAAGATCTGTCCAGAAAGATACCACATCGTTGATATCATCAAAGACTTCAAATCCTGTGTTAAAAGGAGCGTCAAGGGCAGCTTTGTTTAAATCTTCAAAATTAGCTTTCTTGAAGTCCCAAATTTTCCTTTTGAAGGGGTGGTCTACGCGGCGGGAAATCGAAAAAGTACAAAATACAACTGAGTGATCGGATGTAGAAATGGGTGGTAAGATACCTGAATTTAGAACATAACCTGGTGAATCTGTGATCATGAGATCAAGGATACTTTCAGATACATCGTTTACTCTGGTCGGTTCGTTTATTAATTGGAATAAGTTATTTTGGGATAAAACATTGACCAGGCGCAGTCCTAAGTCGCTATCTGAATGATCAGTATTCCATAACTGGCACCTATCATTAAAGTCACCGGTTATGATTAGAGTTTTAGGATTACACTCGAGGGCTGAAGTAATAGAAAGATCGAGCTCCTCAATAAACAAATCTCTGTCTGCGGCATATTGCCCTGGTGGTCGGTAGTACACACCTAAGAGAACTAAACCGTATTTGAGTCGAAATTCAACCCATAAGCATTCACTGTTGGCAGATCCGAGGTCCGCTCGGTGAGTACAGGGTAAGTTGTCCCTTACATAGATCGCCACCCCTCCCCCAGTACCCACAGTCCTATCCTTGCGTATGGGCATACCAAAACCATCAATGCATAATAATTCACTGGGGTAGTTTGAATCTAGCCATGTTTCAGATACAGTAATAACGTCGAGTTTTTCCGAAGTGGCCAAGAAATGTAATTCATCAAGTTTGTCAGGACTTTTAATGCTACGGACGTTTGCATGGCAAATTTTGAATTGATTTTGAGTGAATGTATCCGTGGGCCCTGGATTGGGCTGGACATCAAACACGAGCAATTTGCATAAAATTTCAGCTACGTGTCTGAGGTTACAATATAATTTAAGCAGGAGAAAGGTAGTTAACAATGCAAGAAAATTAAATGCAGGTAAGACATGATCAGGTGTAAAGGTAGTACAAGATATGATTTTGACCAGGCATTTGCGGTAATAATATGAGCCAATGACAGCTCTATATTGCTGTGTACTTATCCCCATGGATATAACAGAACGTAACAATTATCCCTCAAGATATGGTGCCCAGACAAAGCATGAAGACAAATTCTTGAAAATTCTGGTAATATAATCACTGCTGTAGTTATGAAGTAGGAATCAGTTAATTTGTCGGTGTACATGGGGTACATACAAGCGTTGTCACAAATACATATATCATAACGCACATGAGCAAACTGACATAAGAATGGAATACAAAGGACTGACACGAAACATGAAAAACGCATATGTAGCACGAATATCATGGAGATCACATACGAAACAAAAAATAAAAAAGAAAGAAAAAGGAACATGGTTGTCAAAGTATGAAAAAAACGCAACAGTTGTGACTCTGGATGTAAATGACCAGGAATACATGAATTTTGTGTTGACACTCGAGTAGTTGACGTTCACACACAAGAAATATGGAAACATGTAAACGAAACAATTTAACAAAAAGATCGTTAGCAGTACATTTGAGAAAATAATTCGATAACATGATCATGTATGTGCACTCTGAAACCATCATATACACAACATGCTGTACTTAGCAAAGTATACTGTACTGGATGTAGAAGGATCATATCTGTTTGGAGCTGATTTTTAATACAATAAGCTCAGCCTTAATTTGGGAGTGCACACCTAGAGCAGGTCTAAAAGTAGTCAGACGAGACGGGGTCTCGAAAAGGACGTAAATCGATATGGTATGTAGATTTAAAGGCCTGTCAGATGCGGTCATAAAAAGCAGATATAGTTTCTGGAAGGAAATACTCTGCATTGTTGAATCGTTGATTATTTTTGTGGTATACATATATATATATATATATATATATATATATATATATATATATATATATATATATATATATATTTATATATATATATATATATATATATATATATACACATACATATATATGTGTGTATATATATGTATATATATATATATATATATATATATATAT
Source organism: Hermodice carunculata (assembly GCA_964020975.1). Classification (NCBI taxonomy): domain Eukaryota; kingdom Metazoa; phylum Annelida; class Polychaeta; order Eunicida; family Amphinomidae; genus Hermodice; species Hermodice carunculata. Next base: position 37,714,738 of record OZ026625.1, read on the forward strand.
ATATATATATATATATATATATATATATATATATATATATATAGGCTATATATATATATATTCAGAGTTAATAATATAACTGAGAATATATAGTTCCGGACCGTAAAAAGTGAGGACTTAAATATATTGTTATGTTATAGGCCAGCTATAAACTCTGAATTACATATATGTTGTCTTCAGAAGCGCAATGAATTATAAAGTCGATTTATTTCATATCTTTTCAAGGGCGGATGGGGATATGGGAAGTGAGATTCGCTTTTCCTTATTTTGTAAATGTACTCATTTCTTCTATGTTTCAGAGTAGGAATGCACCAACATGCAGCATTCATTGGTATGATTTTGGGAAAAAGTACCAGCTACCTCCCGTAAAAACAAAGCACCACCGCCCTCCATCCCAAAACCTTTGATGCTTTTGGTTTCTGCTTCTTTCCCTCTAACCTCTTGTATATGTTTTTTGGATCTACCTTTGTTTTTCCCAATGCGGAAAACGACATGTCTCAGTATGCTGGTATTTATCATTCACATGCACACTTGTTCGAATAGATGCGTCAAAATCTAGAGAATCGTTTTACGTTTGCAAGAAGCGAGGAAGAAGACCCAAGAATGTATTCCTTAGTGGATGCATTTGAACGAGGGAAGGTCAAAAAAGGGTTGTTTAACTAGAAAGGTTTACAACTTTGCACTGATAAATGAAATCACCAATTGAAATTATGACATGCATATGTATGTATGTATGTACGTACGTATGTATATATGTATGTATGTATGTATGTATGTATATAACAGTCGGCAAAGTTTTACGTTTTACCTATATTGGTGAAAGTATACTGTACCTGATTTTACTGCAATTCACTGTAAAATCAATTTCATTTTTCTATACTGTATAGCGGACAGTTCAGTCTTCATTTTACTGAATACACTCTCTACAGTGAAAACATTCATACACGTATCCAGATTACAGATTGGTAAACATTATGGAGGCTATTTCTGGATCATAGTATCACAGGTTTGCCTGCAAAGCGGACTCTAAAGTTTTTGTTTATGCATGTTACACTAGTTGTGTAGCACCAGGCTGCTTCACACGCAAATAAAGGTATACAAACTTTGAATGCTATTCTATGTTTATTATTTACAACCATGGTGGGACACGCTGCTGTCCCGAGTGGACTATCTTAAATCATATATCACCCATGGCCATAAGATGGAGAAAATCAAGTAGTGTCTCTGAAAGTTATTATGGCAATGGCCTGAGTGGCACAGTGGGAAAATGATTCGACTTGATGGTTCTAAATGATAATGTCAAAATATTGGGACTTCTGAATTACAGTAGGGTGCAAACCAAATTATTCGACAGAATGTGTCAACTATAATCAAATACCGGTACAAGGTACTTGCATAAATATGTTTTTTTTTTTTTTTTTTTGGTTTTTTTTTTTTTTTTTTTTTTGATGCTGAAAAAGTGTTCGATGGGGCAGAATATTAGATTGTTCAATGCATTAAAAAAGTTCAAAGTTACTGATAAAAACAGCACTGCCGGCAATCGCTACGTAAATTACTTTTTGATATGTAATACTCTGTCAATAATTAAAATGCGGACGTGGTTTGACACGGGAAGGAGCCCTTTTTCCTGTTAAAAAGGAGCTAAACAGGGCGAGGTTCTTTCGCCCATTTTGATTGGAATTTACATAGAACAGCTATTCAAAAGACTAAGAAAGTCTGGCTATGGCTGCCACAGTGGTAGTGCAAATCTCGGGGCACTGTCATTTGTTGATGACCCAGTATTGTCAGCCACAACTGTATATATAATGAAAAAGTTACTTGAAGTGTGTTCTATTTTTTCCACCGAGCATATCATATTTAAATTCAACTAACAATAAAATTTTACATTGAGTGTGAATTGAAGCTTCGAATACATTCAAATGGGTCATTCACAGATCATGTTGGAAAATCTGTACATATAGGCAAATTAACATAAATTTGTTTGCAAAAATTCTACTCCTAAGTAAATTTTCTGGTGGGAAAATTTGGTCATGCCTTCCCAGCTTGTCGGTGCTTATATTACTGCGGCCGCACTGCACCTCGTACACTGAGACAGTGATGGGACCTTTCTGTGAAAGAAAAGGGTAAAAAAATATTTGTAGCATGGCAAAAGGCTGTTTGATTTATTTGGAAATTGCCCACAAAAATCCACTGTCTCTTACTTGAGAATATTTGTGAAGAGATTTCCATTGAATACCATACTCAATACTATCAAGTAATTATAAGGTCTGTGAATATATGCCAAATTAACAGCAGGCCTAGATGGTAGTCAAGCAGCTATAGTCAAATCACTTAATTTCATTTATTTTTGTACAGCTGACGTAGATTTCTTCAAACATGGAGCTAAAATCCTGAATAAAAAAAAAAAAAAAGATTTCCCGCGACTTCATAGCCAACTCGATGAGGGAATCATATGAGATCTGGTATAAGAAATACAATTCAGTACTGAAGACATGAAGTAACAGATCTGATTATTTATCTTTGTACAGAATGAATGTCACTATTATGCTTCATAACGTCAGTTCTCTGTATGTATCATTGTGAACCATAAACTTTTACTATTGACATATTGAAAAACTTCTCACCCTACTGTATACATAACCTGCAAAAATCACTTAATGACAAATTGAACTCAAGTTAGAAACCCAGCAAAGATACACTTTCAGTGAATATGTAAAGAACCTTTGTCAGCTGTTTTGGATTTATACTAGTTTCCCAATGCTAACATATACCAGTACTCCCATTGATAATGACAAAAATCAAATGATAGCACTACTACCAGGAAAGGAATTTGGCAGAGATTGGGTCAAGACACATAAAATACCATAATTATTGAAGTTAAATCCCACTCATAGTTTTGGAAAAGTAAAAAGAAAAAAAAAAAAAAAAAAAAGAAAGAAAGAAAAAAAGCTAACTCAAAAAGCAGACATTAGTCGAAAAAGAATTAGTGCCAACCACTGAACAAAAATTGAGACCTTGGGAGTCTCAGGTGTGACTTTACATGATTTTGAAGTCGTCCCAGATTTTTGCATGAAATCAAAAGGACCATCTGAATTCACGAGACACGCACCCAAGGCACATTAATTGTCCCAGTTTTAAGAGGATAGGCCCATAGTTTAGGATACAACAAATACATATGCATGTACACCAGTATCCTTATTTCAACCATACAAATTTCGACTCTCTCTCAGCATTACCTGTATGCAACTTTGAAAATTTCTTAAAAATTAGGAAATGATAGGAGCGCCATCTGATGACCAAGTTTGGTGGGGATTGTGTCATTCCAACCAAATCAAATGTTTTCCCATGGAAAACTCGTGACTGAGGATTGGATACTTGTACTTGTAATTTAATTTCAGTGTGGTAACTTGAAAGATTATAGGAAAAGTACAAAATTAATTAATGCTTTAAAATAAGACTTGGAGAGAACTACCATTTACACCCCATATGTACTTCCCTATTGATTTTAAAATTTGGTGGGAAAAAATAAGTTTCTTCTCAAAAACTTCTTGGCCGGCTACAAGCTTCAGTATTGCACACAAGAAAGTATCTTTGTTTTAGTGCATGTGTTAAGGTGCCTGCTCTTACTTAGGGTGCATAACATAGTGGTACGAAAATTGCCAGTGTCTCTGTTTTTGTACACAAGTTCATCGATGCATACATTTTAAGTTTTGTCAATATGTGGTTTCTTTGCATGTAACAATATATATTCTAAGATTTATTTGTAAAATGTGAGGGATATGGTGGATTCTAGGCCCATGGTTACTATAACAAATAAGTAGGAATGCACCTTTGGGGGTCCCTTTATATCGGCTTACATGAATAGAGGGTACCACGCGTTACCGGGATGTATTCTAAAACTGAAAGCCTGCATGATAACTCCCGACCGCATAGCGGAAGGGATTTGGTTTAAACATATTTTATTCACAAGAGAAGAAAACTGGGAAGAAGGGCAGAGCCCTATATGATTCCCTCTTGCAAATGAACACACAAGCACAGGACAGACGCAACGCGCAACAGCTGCGCCGGGGGTAGGGGTGGGGTGGGGTGGGGGGTGTATAATACAGAGTTTCAGAATACATCCCAATAATAAGTGGTATCTCCTATTTAAACCATGCCTCGTTTTCAAATGCTGCTAATTGGCATAATTAAAATTCCTACAACTTTTGTTTTAAATTCATTAGATGCGCACTCACCACTGGTCAATAACCCCCTAGTACAAGTTGGAATGACATCTCTATTATACTTTTGAAGATATTCCAGATTTAAAATTTCAAATGCCCCTAATTTGCATAATTTTAAACATCTTCATTCCTATGTATACAAAGTCAAACTTCTTGTATGGAGGTACAATCAAGCCAAGTTTGGAGTTTCTGTGTTTAATAGTTTCCGAGAAAAGTGTCGGACAAATTTGCTGGTAAAGAAGAAAGACAGAAAGAAAGAAAAACCGAGAGAGAGAAAGAAAGAAAGAAAGAACTAGAAAAGAAGATTTGCTTCAAAGCAAATCTGTCTGTGCCTTCAAAAGTTGTAAATATTACATGCTACAACTTTTATCCTTTGGTACTTCACATTACATTAAGCTTATGGCTGGATGCAAATTTCAAAGTCCAAATGACCTTGACCTTTGACCTTTACAGGTTACATGTAAATTGCACAGTGTTACAATACCCATAATTTGAGCCCAACATGAACCAAATCGGATGAAAATTGACCAAGCAATGACAAGATAAAACTTTCAAAGGGCCAAATGATCTTGCCCTTTGCCCTTTTGAGGTTACATGTTCTTACAAAAAATGAGCAGTGTTGCAATACCTACAATTGTAGTCCAACATGATTAGAATTGGATTGAAATTGGCCAAGCTATGACTGGATGAAACTTTCAAAGGTCCAAATTACCTTTACCTTTAAACTTTGGAGGCCACATATAAATGTAAAAAATGTGCAGTGTTACAATAGCTACAATTTGAGCCCAAGATAATCAAAATTTGATAAAAATTGACCGAGCTGTGGCTAGAAGAAAGCCACCATCGAAAACGGCCTTTGACCTTGAGATGACCTATACCTGAAGTGAACCATGACCTCAAAAATGACATTTTGGCCTAAAATTGACTTTTGACCTTGACATGACCTTTGACCTTGACATTTGAGATGACCTTTACCTTGCTATGATCAAACTCCTATACATTCGGAACCACATCTGGTATAGTATACAAGATATTGAAGATTTAAAACTTTAAGTAGCGCTCATTTGCATAATTTTGAAAAGCATGACCTCCCATTATAAAAAGACTTCATCTATAGAAGTTTAATTGTGCCAAGTTTGGAGTTTCAACGTGTAATACTTTTCAAATGAAATGTCGGACAAATTTGCCTGTTAAGAAAGAAAGAGAGAAAGAGAGAAAGAAAGAAAGAAAGAAAGAAAGAAAGAAAGAAAGAAAGAAAGAAAGAAAGAAAGAAAGAAAGAAAGAAAGATAAAATTCCTAGAAAAACGATATGTCTGTGTTTGCACAGACATAAATAAAGAATTCCTAGAAAAACAATATGTTGGCACAAAGACATAAAAAGAATTTCAGGAAAAACAGAAAAGTGTGTGTTGACACACCCTTTAAGTAATTTTTAACCTGGCTGTGCACCAACGTTCAAGGGGTCTTCGATGGCACACTCCACAGAGTACCATAAGAGATACAAAACATGCCTCAACGACCAGGTCGCACTGGCTCTGTAGTGGTTAAAAGTGTTGCTTCAGCCCATTGAAATTATCAGTGCGGGTTTGAATCCTGCCGACAGCTTACTTGATGGTAATTTTAACTGCAGAAGAAATCCCTGGCAGTGACAAAAGAGGCATGGTTTAAATAATGAGAGTGGCACATTGTTACTGTTAAACATTATTCGGAAAGTACCTATAGGGTTTCTTTAGGTGTTAGTTTTGACTTTCAAGTACTTTGAAAAGTCTGACTGACATATTGGCCACTTTCTTGTTGAACTAAACTTTAAAACAGTAAAAGGAAAGTAACTATGGGAGGGAGGTCTTTTAGTATTGTTCATTTTGACTTTGAATGTTCTTTCAGAGATTCCCCCACAAAAACATAATGTAGAAGCAAGAGAGACCAACCAGAGCTACATTTCACCATGCTTGAAGAGGGTCTGCCCAATAGTTCTTAAGAAGCCAAAAAAGTGAATTATGGATGGAATGACTGACCACAAGAGCTCAGCTGGCTCCTCCCCTCCCCCTGATTAAAACAAAAGTTAATCCAGTACATATGAAATTTTATTGCAAATTTGCCAACTATCATGTGCAAACTTCGGTGAATCAGAAGTATCTTTTAAACTGGCAATCTTTTTTATCTGGTAATAGTGTAGTTTCTGTGCTTTTGGCGTACATAATGTATACTGAACCCCAATGAAAAGTATCCACATGCCAATTTTGAAGTATTTTATTGTTTATACTTGAAACATTTCATACCTAGACGTGCTTAGAACTTAACAAAGCATTCACTTTTCTGGCGTAAAAATAATGTCACGCTCTACCGACATTAACGTCACTTACAGGCAAAAAATGTCATTAACTGCCCTAATTGAAAGTCACACAAATTTTTCTGTTCAATATGGGATGTGGCCACCTCGAGCATCAACACATGCTATACATCTGCGGCGCATACTGCTGACCAGGGTTTGAATTCTGTGTTGGCGAACATTATTCCATTCTTCCTGCAGAGCTTGGATCAGCTGGTTTCGGGTAGTAGGCCTAGGTGTCCTCCGTTGAATACCTTGGCCTAACTGATCCCACAAATGTTCAATAGGGCTCAGATCGGGTGAGAACGCTGGCCATTCCATGACATTGATGTTGTTCTCATTGAGAAAGTTCATTGTTAATCTTGCAGAGTGTGCACGTGCATTGTCCTGCTGAAAGATCGCCAGATCTTGATGCTGCTCCATAAATGGGACCATGTGCGGCTCCAGCACCTCATCAATGTACCGCCTAGCATTGAGGATCCCTTGAATGACCACTAGGGGTGTCCGGTAGCGGTTGCTGATGCCTGCCCACACCATGACAGAGGGTCCACCCCATCGATCTGCCTGACGGACACAGGCATCTGCATATCTCTCCCCAGTCCGGCGCCACACACGTTCTCTGCCATCTGCTCTGCTGACACAAAAACGGGACTCGTCAGTAAAAAGGACGGTATTCCACTGCTGGCGAGTCCACCTGGAGTGTGCTCTACACCACTGCAGTCGTCTTTCTCTTCTGGGTTGGGTCAGCAGGTTACCCCTGTAAGGTCTTCTGGCTGTTAGGCCACTGCTCCTCAGTCGCCTCTCCACAGTAGAACTACTGACAGGACGGTGATTCACCCCTTGAGTCTCACGGGCTGTTTGGGCTGCTGTACGGAAACGGTCTCGCAGGTGCATCAGCCGGATGTGACGGTCTTGGCCAGGTGTTGTCACTCTTTCTCGGCCAGGCCTAGGCCGATCATCTACGGATCCAGTTTCTTGTTGCCGTTCAATTAGTCGTTGGATGGTGCGCCGAGTACATCCCATTCTTTGTGCGATTTGAGTGATTGGGACTCCACCCTCTGCAAGCCCCAAAGCATGGTGTCTTTGACCTTGGCTCAGACGCGGCATGATCGCCTCAACACACCTGAGACCACTGGCTTTTTTCTTGGCTGAACATCCCTTTTTAAAGCCACTGAAAACATCAGGTCATTTTAGCCATCCAATAGGAGTGGTGGTCAGAAGCCATATTCGGTGCACAAAAGTCACATGCATTATGTAACAACCCAGCAAAAGTTAAAAAGTTGTCCTGAATGACCCTGATGTAGGCTCCAAACCATGCATATATGCACACACAGTACTTAGTAACTTACAAAATTAATGTGTTAATTTTTTTGTGGATACTTTTCATTGGGGTTCAGTATACATTTACAATATTTCTAGAATGGTGCATGTAAATACTGCATACAGGTTCTGTCCTATAACTGGTGAATTTAAACACATTACGTAACAAACTGCATACAAGGAAGGACACAGAGATGAGAAATTGCTGGTGGAAATCTCTGAAATGAGCCACAAACACTGAAATTTAAGTGTTAAACTAAGAAAAGTACTGGTATATTTGCACAAAATACACTGCTGAAAATCAGATGATCAGCTGTCAATCTCCATGCCTGCAGACATATTTTCAGATCTTCACATCTAAGGAAAAGAGCACCAGGTCAAAACTAGGCTAACATGGATGTAAGCACCAGTCTGTGAGCAAGTGAGCACCAGGTCAAGACTAGGCTGATATGAGTGGGTTTGTCAGTCAGTGGGGCCAGGACAAGACTATGCTGACATGAGTGGGTGTATCAGGCTGTAAGCACCAGGTCAAGACTAGGCTGATATGAGTGGGTGTGTCAGGCTTTGAGCACCAGGTCAAGACTAGGCTGACATGAGTGGGTCAGTCTGTGAGCACTAGCTTTAGACTAGGCTGATATGAGTGGGTGTGTCAGTCAGTGAGCACCAGGCCAAGACTAGGCTGACATGAGTGGGCGTGTCAGGCTGTGAGCACCAGGTCAAGATTAGGCTGACATGAGTGGGTGTGTCAGGCTGTGAGCAACAAATCAAGACTAGGCTGACATGAGTGGGTCTGTCTGTGAGCACTAGGTCAAGACCAGGCTGATATGATTGGGTGTGTCAAGTCAGTGAGCACCAGGCCAAGATTAGGCTGACATGAGTGGGTGTATCAGGCTGTGAGCACCAGGTCAAGACTAGGCTGATATGAGTGGGTGTGTCAGGCTTTGAGCACCAGGTCAAGACTAGGCTGACATGAGTGGGTCAGTCTGTGAGCACTAGCTCTAGACTAGGCTGATATGAGTGGGTGTGTCAGTCAGTGAGCACCAGGCCAAGACTAGGCTGACATGAGTGGGTGTGTCAGGCTGTAAGCACTAGGTCAAGACTAGACTGACTTGAGTGGGTGTGTCAGGCTGTAAGCACCAGGTCAAGACTAGGCTGACATGAGTGGGTGTGTCAGGCTTTGAGCACCAGGTCAAGACTAGGCTGACATGAGTGGGTCAGTCTGTGAGCACTAGCTCTAGACTAGGCTGATATGAGTGGGTGTGTCAGTCAGTGAGCACCAGGCCAAGACTAGGCTGACATGAGTGGGTGTGTCAGGCTGTAAGCACTAGGTCAAGACTAGACTGACTTGAGTGGGTGTGTCAGGCTGTAAGCACCAGGTCAAGACTAGGCTGACATGAGTGGGTCTGTCTGTGAGCACTAGGTCAAGACCAGACTGATATGAGTGGGTGTGTAAGTCAGTGAGTACCAGGCCAAGACTAGGCTGACATGAGTGGGTGTGTCAGGCTGTGAGCAACAGGTCAAGACTAGGCTGATATGAGTGGGTGTGTCAGGCTGTGAGCACCAGGTCAAAACTAGGCTGATATGAGTGGGTGTGTCAGGCTTTGAGCACCAGGTCAAGACTAGGCTGACATGAGTGGGTCAGTCTGTGAGCACTAGCTTTAGACTAGGCTGATATGAGTGGGTGTGTCAGTCAGTGAGCACCAGGCCAAGACTAGCCTGACATGAGTGGGTGTGTCAGGCTGTAAGCACCAGGTCAAGACTAGGCTGACTTGAGTGGGTGTGTCAGGCTGTAAGCACCAGGTAAAGAGTAGGCTGATATGAGTGGGTGTGTCAGGCTGTGAGCACCAGGTCAAGACTAGGCTGACATGAATGGGTCTGTCTGTGAGCACTAGGTCAAGACTAGGCTGTCATGAGTGGGTGTGTCAAGCTGTAAGCACCAGGTCAAGACTATGGCCTGCTGACAACAGGCCAGCCCCTTCCATTTAGTAATTATGACATTTTCATTTTATTTTCCCCAATTCTGAGAGGCCAGCCCTAATGATATTAAACGACACCTTTCTGGAGCACCTTGGGTGACGCTCTAGAAGTGGGGCCATTGTACTGTCCACACAATGATCTCAACTGAGGTTAATTTCTCTAATTTTCTAAGCCTGCGGAATACTAATCATAGAGAAGACAGAGCTAACATGACCATTATTGACATGAATTTCTGGATAGGAGAATCGTACCATGTTCTCTCCTTTTTGAGCTTAAACTGTCTTTTTTTCTTCAAAGTGTACAATAAGGCTGACATATAGCCTGGCTCCCCCACTTGTTGTGTCAGAAATTTGTTGAAAAAAATATGTATGGTAACAGCACTGTAAAAGCTCAATTTGTGAAATTTGGTTTCTGCATTTGGCACTGTAAAATAGCAAATTAGTGCCAACACAACCCATCCCAGTATAATGTGAATGCTCTCAAGTATTATACATTTGAGATGCAATTGACAGCAACATCAGTGTACAAGCGCTCATTTTTCAAATTCGTGAATATCATATGGAGAGTTCGCATGATCATGAATCCCGAAAAGGCTAAACTACATTGAGGAAAATTAGTTCAGCTCAATGACAATTTGGCTTTGTGCAGCACATTTGTACAAGTATCAATTCATCAAAAATTAATCTGTACTCGGGGACCATCCCAATCTTATATACCTTTTCATGTTTAACCCATGCTCCCTGTTGTCATTGCAACATTGCTGTACAAAGCAGGAGACTGTCATGTGGGGGAGGAATAACCTGGTGGTCTGGCGGTGAGACAGCTGGACAGTGAACTCTTGATTCTTGGGGCCCACACAACTTGTTGACCTTGACTTGAGGTTTAATATTCTCTTTGTGCGTGGCCAGGGTACCGTAACTCCTGCCCAGCCTCGTGGGTCTTCTGTGGGCAAACTGATTTCATCCTGCATTAAATTTCAGAATATTTTGGGGGGCTTTGGCTTACTTGGTTTTCTGGAAGACCACAGCTTGTGACTGAACAGGTAACCAGTCATTCTGTCTTGGGATATAATTTTGCTGTTTAAGCCCAAATCCCTGCACTATTATAAACTGGCTGGTGGTAAAATATTCTCTGCTTCAATGTTTTTTTTAATAATTTCAACATACAAATAACATGCCCCAAGTCAAAGATTTCCCTTGGTGAAGAGTGCCCAGCTCACACCAGGGACAACTGTTGACTCAATCTTGCTTCAAGGGTAAAGGATAAATGACATGAATACATGTACACTCATCCATCTCTTTGAAGACCCCACTGACACAAGGCTTCGAGTGCCCCCTCTGCAGAAGCCACTTCTGTTAGTACATGTACAGTATTTTCATGTTATTTTCCTTCAAAAGAGGCCACCCTTCTAAATGACACATTTATGGTGCACTTGCATGTTTTTATAAAAGGGGATTTACCTCCTATAGCCCCCACCCCATCCCCACTGGGACAGGCCACCACTCCAGAGGCTATTTTTCCGTGCAGCAAATATTGTATTTTTATTATATTTAATTTGATTCTTCCCCTCAAGGCGCCACCCATCTCATGGGGCCACATTAATTTTATGAGACTCATAGACACCATATAAAAGATCAAACAGTATCCTGATTTGAAGATGCAATCCACAAAACAAAAATGAAAATTAAAAACTGCCAAACAACATACAGTGGAACCCCTGTATTAAGACATCTTAACAAAGAGACCACTTCTTATTACAGCCATAATTTAATTTATTTTAAACATTCAATTTCTTGTATGATATCTCGTATGTACTCCCCTATTAAGACCTATTTTTGCAGTCCTGTACCTGGATTCTAGATGAATCCATTAAACTTTTTAATTTTTGTGGGGATGGAGTCTGTCCAGGGACTTGTTTAGCCTGTTGTGACTCAAAGCAATCCCATGACAGCTGGCAACATGAGAAGGAAAAGATTCCATCAATTCTGTCTGAACAGCATGTTTTCATTATAACATTTTAAGCTACTAATTTAACTTATTCCATACTATGGTGACAAGCATTGGTCAGTGGTTCTAGCACTGCCTGGTAGGTCATGCTGCAACTGCCCTTGCAGCAGCTGCAGCATGACTTGCCAGGCAGTGCCAGAACCACCAACTTAAGACTATAGGCATGTTGGTACTTGAAAGAAAGCTCTTTTCATAAGAATTTAAATATGCAATTGTGGTCTTAAATCCAGGAAAATATGCTGTTGGCCTCCATCATTTATTGTGTCTGGAACCATCAATTTCTACAGCAGGCATGCTGGTACATGAAGGAAAAACCTTTGCACACAGAATTTGAAGGTCAAGTAGTTATACTGGGGATAGATGTGACTTTTGCCATGACTAGAATTCAAAAGGTTAAGTTTATGTCCACCCCCCCCCCCCCAAAAAATACAGCTATGCCATACTAAACTAAGTGTACTCAAACTGCAGGTCAGCATTATCAAGGCTGCTATAAGTGTAATTTTCCACCATCAAGGTATTGACTCCTTCGGTGCCAATCACAATTTAAGTCGATCTACTTAAGTCAAGCTAGTCTGAATTGTCATTAGGATCCCAGATTTGTATTCCTCGCAAAAAGACCTTTCATTAAAGTACCAGTGGGCCTATAGTTCCAGAGAGAATACCCCAGGTCAACAGCTTTTCTCGGACACATTGCACGCAGAGAAAAGCTGTTGACTCAGTCCAAAATTTGGCACTGAAAGTGTTACGTTTGGGTGATGCTGGGCTCAGGGCTCAACACTGTTCAGCTCACCTGCCAACACTTAACTCGAGCTGTTTCTAGAGCATTCCTTTTGTTTTAAATTCAGACTAGTGTTCTGAATATCTGCTTGAGGCATAGCAACTATTTTCAGCATGCTGTGGCCCTCAGCCACAGGCACCCACTGATGATCAGCCCTGTTGACTACAAATTGAGATAAACATCACTGTGTGTACAATTTAAAAGTACCTTCAATAAACCTGTTCACTGAAAAATGTACCAAGTCTAATTTATCAAGTGATGGCAATTTAAGAGCTGCAAGGAGCTTTGGCTCAATTGGATTTACCAGAGCTGTAATCACACAAAGAAAACTGCATGTACAGTTGCCATCTTTAGGATAATGTCAATGTTTTTAGTTTTAGCTTGGAATCCAAATTGCACTAGGTCAAAGGAATTTAAAACAAATTATATGTAGCTGTAATCAACCATAAAATTTATTTTTAAGCTCATTTGAGTTCCACAGTCAGGATGCTGTATGGAGCAGTTGAGATGTCAGATATAAGTGTCTTATTTCTGGACTGACAGTTAAATGTAATCATGTTAAAACCTCTCCCGTTCACTTTTATTCCATCAAATATCAAGGATATAATTTCTGTGGACTGTAAACAATGACTCATATATACAAAGTGAAAGTTTATGTACATGTTCTTTATACATCACTGCTGCCTTTTGTATAAAGCTAACCCCACAAATTTATCAACAAGCAGGTTATGAATATTGGAAGGTAGTAGTACGTTCAGCTTGAACGTCAACCTGATACACACAGTGGTACCTGCTCCAAGGCCCACCTCCCTTTAGAGCCTGCATGTCTTTTGAAGATTGCTGTCTGAGGACACATCTTGATATTTCTTTTGTCAATTTACCTGCATTTTCAAACCACCCTTTGCAGGCAGTAAAGGTGGTCTTAAATAGCAATATGTGCACTTCCTTTGACAAATGCATTTAACAGCTTAGAACATTGTCTTGTCACTCTGCCAAAGACCTTTTTAATTGTGATAAAAGCTGGAATAAAAAAGAAATCTTAGGCCTATGGGACATAGTTATTCATAAGCAGTACTATTAAACTCTCATGAGTATTCTTAATACTGATGTCAGAAATTAATATCTGCCATTTTATAGAATAAATTTTGCTTTTTAACTTTGTACAGGAATACTACATGTAGTTTTATTTTTCTTATTTCTTTTTACATGCTGCCTTTTGCTAACTATATAATGAATATGTTTGTCCATGTGGTTGCCATTTACCATACACCTCATGTCAACACTAAGTGCCTGCTTTTATATAGTCTCGAGAGCTAGTGTCAAAGTGATATTGTCTTTTATCTAATGATGCGACTCATCAATGGCAAAGTATAAATGGATGATTCAATGCGTCCTCTGCACAGATTCTTGTCTTTGGGTTCAGGTCCAATAGACATCTCAGGAGATCAAAAGCAGAGTCAGGGATTGGGTCTTCCTTGCCAGGGCTGTTTTCCGCGTTACGAGTCCGCCGACCTTTTGCCCTGGCTGATCTGTTTTGCCCACGAAGTTGTTCACACATGATCTTAAGGTCAAGGGCAGGAGCTGTGGGGCTGCATATCAAGAATTTACCTGTAAAAAAAAAAAAAGACACATTTAGGGCCTCTTAGAGCAATGATTCTGTGCATTAAGTGCAGTAAAACCACATTATAATGACACAAGTATCTGACATATTCAATTAGCTGACACATTTTGCAGGGAACAGATGGTGCAATAATGAGGTTTCACTGTATTTAAGTATCTGGGGCATAATAAAAAGACTGTGGAGCAAGAATAGTCCCTATTTTAAAGACCTTTCCAATGAATGACCTCTGGCTTTTGAGACCACATTTTACCCTCAGAGCTGTCTTTCCCACATCACTTGAGCTCCGAGTCATTGCCTGCTTTATGGGACCATTCTTAACTTACTACTCTAAGTGCAAACCATATATTTATAACTTTTACATCCGAAGCTTCAGTAGATAAACAATATCATAGGACATCGGCAAAAACTTGACCACAGCATAAAGAGAAGAGCTAATTACAAATATGCTGTAGCAGGCAAGTTGTTAAATGTAGATGGCATCACCTACCATAAGTTTTTGCTGCCTCCTTGACTTGTGCACTGCCCATGACGCTGATAATTTGGGCTAGTGCTGTCAAGTCATCATTAGCCTTGAAGAACGGGTATCTTCCTGACAGCAGTGAAAGAAAGATAACCCCAGCTGACCACATGTCAACAGCTGAAAAATTAAGAACAGGTCATACGTAAATTAATGTAGTAATGACCTCGGCTTCACCATAAAATATTGTGAGTACATTAATTTTTACAGACCCAATTTTGAGTGGTGTTTGCACTTTGGACCTTTGACTGAAACTCGAAATTCACTATTTTGTTATAATTCCTGTCAATGCCATGTAAAAATATCTTTTTTCAATGGGTTTTATTTTTGACAGAGTTAAAGGATCAGCAAAATAAGCAAAAATAGAAACAGTGAAGTTGCATGAGCTCACCGTATACTGTATATGTAAATGTACTTATTTTCAAGGTTTGTGCATGTCAGGCCTTTTAATTTTCATTTGATTATTTTGGACACAGCTCCAATTCAACCTATGTTAAAATATCACTTCACTGTTTTTAGCTCTGGTGACTTGTCAGTCAGCAGAGCTAATAAAATCTGCTTGCCTCCATCTGCCTGTTACACTGACTTCACAAAATGTTCCATGGAATGTTTTGATTTTACACACAGATATGCCACATGTAGACCTCTACTAAGATTGCAAAGATGATACTGATACAGTTAGTTTCTGGTTTTTTACCTTTTTTATTTTGGTAAAAAAAATAAAAATAAAATACCCGATAAATAAAATTGTCTTCATAGGAACTACTTGGCCAATGCCATCTGGCATCATGTAGTTCACATTTTGGTCACCAGGTGACATTGCAACTTTCCCCCTATATAATTATGTGAATTTGTGTGTGTTAAATGAGGCTATCTTCCACTTCTTGACCAGGACCATTCCACACAATTGTTTGAAATTTTATCAGAATATAATCTGACTGAAGATGATAAAAGAGGGAAAACGAAGATATGTTAATTTTTTAACTTATGGGATATCAAACTTAACGAACATGTGTTGGTAGGTACTACTGCAATAACATCAAAATGTTTGTACCAAAGGCTTTCATTTATCACACAAATGTTCTTCATCTATGTGTAAAAGCTATTCACACATTGGCTTATATCTTGGTAATATCAAACTTTTGGTCCTTGGTAAACCAAGGCCTGCAATAAACTCAGGAGGATCTATTAGTCCACAGTACTGACCCTTTGTGATACTTGTCAGTCCTTCATACTCTGGTCAGTCCTGTCTGGTTAATAAATTTTGACCTCGTGTTGTTAAAAAGCTTTAAATAAAATTATATTTTCCATGCCTTTGTTAGCTGTATATTTTTCGGATGAAATTGAAAACATTGAACTGTTCAACACTGATGAAAGCTTTAACAATAATATTAATACTATCATCGATCCAATCTTGGGTCAAAATGTTTCCCTGTAAGTCGTGTCAGTCCACAGGACTAGCAGATCACACAAATTGTCAATCCTGCCAGAAAATTGTTAGTTGTGGTGGAAGGACTGGCCACAGCACTTGTATCTATACAGCAGTCTGCACTTGCAGAAGCAGTGGATTCCACTCAGCACAGCACAGGATCATTACAATCCTCTTGTTATTTTCACAGTTTTGTAGCATCAGCAGAATTATATTAAATCAATTTACAGTTCATTGTTGTGTTATTTTGCAGCTGAGGACACCATGAAGTCAAGTGTTGGCATATGTTGTGCGCTCCAATGTAGCCAATAGAAGCTTTTAATTTGCCTGTGAAAGATATGCAGAAAAGTAGTTACCATTATGTATCCCCTCGAAAAAAAGCTCAAGTTGTTAACAGAATGCTAAAGCAGTCACCATTATAATCAGGAAGGCTGATCAGTTTCATCATGTTTATATTTGCACTTGAGAGTTCTATGTTTTGTATCCCCTCCAAAATAGTTCAAGTTAACAGAATGCTGCATGCAAGTAGACTACTATGGGTTCATATTAAAGATAGTTCACACTCATGATCATAGGGGTCACTCTTGCACAGCACTAAAGGTCTCCTGATGACCAGCTGCATCATATCACATATACCCATTCAGTACAAAAGTATTCATGGGAGCACACAGTATTGAAGTCCCAGTGATGCTTTCCTTGTTACACCTGGTTCTAACTACATGCAAAGTACAGAGTTCATGCAACTGAGGACATGTCAACATATACCAGGCAAGCAGTTGATGTTTAACCCTTTCCCCCTCAAACCGACAAAAACCGACTGGTGGTCAAATGTCGTCTGCTTCAGTGTTTTTAACTAATTTCAAGTTATGAAAAACAATTTGACTGAGAAATGTACATGAGACTAATCAAGATCACATGCCCCAGGTCGACAGCTTTCCTTGGCATGGATTGGGCACTTAGTGCCCAACCCATGCCAAGGAAAGCTGTTGACTCAGTCTTAATTCAAGGAGGGAAAAGGTTAAAGGCCTGAACCTGAGGTGCCATGTTAGACCTGCAACGTTGGTGAAAGGCCCAAAATGCAAAAACCCTGAAAATTAGAACCCTTAAAAAAAAAGGTATTGCTCTCATCCCAAATAAACGTGGGACATGTGTTCATGCAGGATCTTGTACTCTTCAGTTTTCAGATGCAACATGTCAGCATCCCAGGTGACACACTATGGACCACAGACTTCAACACTGCTGTAGACACACAACTATGCCAATTGGAATAAAACATTTCTGGATGGCTTATTTGGCATAACATCTCCAAGCCACTGGTGCAATGGGAGCTTCAGTCACATTGGTTTGATTATTGATATATATAAATGGATCATTTGCTTGTATTGAATTGAATATGTTTGCACCAACTGCATGTAGTAGTCTTCATTCTTGAACACTTTTTCATTGGATAGCTTTCACGTTAGTGACACTACTGGGCCATAATCAAGGTCTCCTATTTATTTTTAAGACATTGTATATGTCAATGCTCATACGGATAGTACAACTGTGTAAATTATGGCCAAATAAACATTCCGTATGTCTATGTAGGAAAGGTCTTGCTTGCATTTCTTCTCTGTGAAGTAAACAACTTTTCCTGGCCAATAGTATGACATGTACATGACAAAACTCAGCGTACCACACCCATTCTGAACCCCCTCCAATTTTCTGATTTAAAAGAAGTTATCTTTTTTATCATAATTTACATTTGATAGAACTGTCTATCTAAATAAGATGGACAAGTTTATCATAAAAAAAGTTATCATCAATGTGCACATGTACACAAATGCTTCACTTATTGGTAGATGTTCTATCATCAAAGTCACACTTGCAACACATGAAATGGATAGAAGCCAAAATAGAGCCTGTGCTGTAATGACCAGTACATATACAGTGGTACCTGCTGTATGCAACCACTGCCCTGAGCAGCCACACTGCTTTTTGTGGTCACGTTGCTGGGACACAAGAATCAGTTTCTTTGTAAAGCTACCTGCAATGACAGGTCATGCTGTATGTGGCCACTTTTCCTTGGCAGAAGGGGTGGCCACATATAGCAGGTACCACTGTATATTAAACACGTGAGCCCAATATTGAACCATTTGCTGTCAAACCAATGTTAGGGTAGCCATTATTTTACAGACATACAGTCAGCCCAGAGTAGACATGTGATCACTGTCAGCTTGCTTTATGTACTTGGATAGTCACTAAATTTGTTCTGAGGACCATGTGAATTATGTTGAAGTTACCCTTGGAGGAAAGAAAACAAAACCAAAAAAAAAAAAAAAAAATTGACCCAAAATATTTCTGTGCTTTTTTAAGCAATCAACAAAGCCATTTCATTGAGGATGCTATTTTATGATTAAAAAATAGAAATAAACATAACATTGCTGGAAGTGCAGTGTATATATCTGTTCAATAAGCTTGACCAAGGCAAATCTACATCAAGTTTGAACTTCTTGTTCACCAGAGATGTGCATTTCTATGAGGCTGTAACTTTGAATCAAGAATAATTATTTTGCAGCTGAAGTTCAAAACAAAACACCAGTCATATTCCTATTTGTAATTTTTGCTTTGCTACATACAGCAGTTTTAAAGTAAACAAGTTTGCAAGTTTTAATATAAAAAAATTATCGGTTTGCACACAAACCTAGCCATCTTAACCTGATGTGCCCTACAGGGGATGGTCAGAGGAACCTTCTGCTCATCTTGATCCATGCAGCCATAATATAACCAAGGCTCACTTAATATAAATTTGGCAATTTTTTTGTGTCCTTAAAAGTGATAATGCAGTATATGCAAGTTTTATATTCAAATTAACAAACAGATATATAAATCTCTCATTTTGACCTCAAATTACCTGTTGTTTGGTTTGGATATTTCATGAGAACTTCTGGTGACCGGAATCCTGGAGTGCCAGCACGTGGTGCAATCTGACCTGATCTGCAATGAGATATGGAAATTGATTATTTTTTTTTTTTGGTCTAAAAGTGAAATAAATTTGATGTTGCACATTCCAGTACATGCTGACACTTATTAAAATTAAAATTTTGTCCTTCTCAATTGGAATACCTGTGAAAAAGATGGTTTTATTATTTCTTCCTTAAGTAAAACATTACATGTATAACTGGTAAAATAGTTTCTCTTTTGTTGCCAATAAGTACATGTCACAATACATCATTTTCGAACCTGCCAACCCCACAATTTCAAAAATAGTAATAGTTTTTGTAAAAAATAGTAATCAGTGATATTTTCACATTAATTATTCAAGAAAAGTTGTTCTTAAAAATTGTAATATTTTACTTTTTTTTTCTTCAAATTTTACAATATTTCATGAAAATTTCACCTCAAAAATAGTAATTATTACTCCTAAATAGTAAGACTTGGCAGGTATGCATTTTCTCCAAAGAAGCATTTCCCCCAAAAATTTTAACACCCTGGAACACTGATACAGTAATGTATAACATTGCAGTTAATATTTGCCCCATACTTGAGAGTAAATCACAAGCATCCTGATTAGCTAGAATCATGATCAAATGGCATGGAATTCAGTAATGGACTTAATTCCATGTTGCTTGAGAGGGGATTATACCAATTTAGAATCTTGCAGCCATTTTGAAACATAAGATGGAGCACTTCTGAGGACAAGCTCACTCACCTTGCCATGCACATGCTGCAGATCTTTGGTTGTCCAAAGCACTGACAAGAAGCAGGTGCCACATTGCTGTACACTCCGCTTCTACCACCCACTACACCTGGCTTTTTCCTCTGGATGTCACATAAATTTGGCTTCACTGCTATTCTACTGGAATTAAAGAGCTTATTTCTGGCATTCAATGCCTGTTTTGTCAACAGTTGCCTGCGTGGAGACCTCATTCCTTTAGTGTAATCAGCTTTGAACAGTTTTTCGGCTGGAGGCGAGTTAGATTTTGAGATTGCTTTAGGTTTCCGTATTTCTGACTTGGTCTGGGGACGGATCTCCTGTATATTTACACTGACTTCAGACAGTTTGGGCCCCCTGTTACCATGGCTATCTGTGATTATCCTTTTCTTGCATGGTGACATGGACATTCCCTGTAACACAAAAATTTTATGATCATATCAAATTATGCTTGAGCACCATTAACAGTCAGTATGAATTGACAACCACATATTGGACATTCCATTCTTTTTAACAATATAGACGGGCGTCTTCGCCGTAGTGGCACTTGTCTACTTTTTACACTTTTTTAACAATATACATATAACTTTTTACACACTGCACACCATGACCCACCAGTGGGTACCAAGCAGCAATGAATAGCTGTCGACATGCTTTGTCCAAGCACAGGGCAACTTATACCAGAGATGGCACTCACTCACACAGATTTTGTTGAAATGTGATCAAAATTACCTGAAACCTATGTACCCCCTCTCTTTTTCATCAAATTCGAGCTGTTCTGACAGAAATGAGGGGATTTTTCTAAGTTCAAAAAAAGGCAGATTACCTGAATTCAGGTAAAATCTTGAAAAGTGGCATCTCTGGTATACTCAACCCCACTTCTGTCGGATATGACCCTTAACAATGAACATTTTTACACTGACGACTTTGTCATACATAAGGATGTATGGTAGGCTATCAGTGATCACTGTGCTGATACCTTTCTGCCTATGATGCTGTATATTCACTTATAAATTGCAATAAAGTATACCTTTTCAGAAAGCATAAAAACTAGAGATTTATGCTATGGTGCTGTGGTAATGTTTCTTGGAGACAATGTTGAATGTTTTATTCAACTTCAACATATTCACACAATGCTAATGAAAATGTGTCTCTTGAAACTTTAAAAATACTTTTGGTTGTTTCTGAAATACAGATGTTTGAAGTGGGAATGATAATAAAAATGATAATAAAAATGATGATGATGATGACGACGACGACGACAACGACGATGACACATAAAGGAAGTTTGCTTATAACTGACTCTGGTGACATAATGACACCATTTTTTTTTTTTAAATCCAAGACACTTCTTTTTGAATCATTGCATAACTTGAGTTTGCTGGAGATTTGAGGTCAATATTGAATGAGCTGAATGATATTAGTGGTGAATTATGATAATCGTCATATGGTGGGTACCATGGCTCCCACGGAAATAGTTTTCCCATTACTTCTATGTTAAAAGTCTCTGTGTTATAAGACAGTTTTGCTTTAACACGGTTTACCCTGTGAACCCCAACGCCAGCATTATAAAGAGGGAGCACTGTAACAATTTGTGAAAATCACTAGTAAGCAAACCTGTTTTTACCTAGATGCAATATATCAATGTTCATGACCTTGCCAAGTCATGCTACAACTGTGTTATTAATACAAATTTGGATGTCTTGCCAGAGAATGGACCATCCCTCCCCCACTGAAAAATAACTACCTTTCCTCCAAGACTGAGGTAATTACATTCAAGTTCTTTCCTTTCATGAATCTAAATTTTTGCCATTTTTATCTGTAATCTGTGAAAATATATATGGGGAAATCAAGACTGGTGTTGACAGGTAAAATTAGAAGCAATTAACATTGTCTTACCTGGTTCTCAATGGATTGCTTCCTAGCTTTCCTCTTATTTGGAGACAAACATTGCTTTATGGAGTTACTCTCACGAGAGGGATCTGTAGTGGAGGTATGACTAGACACACTCCTTGTGCTCATGGAAAGCTCAGCTGACTTTGATTTGAGTGGAACAGGTGCTTTGTGTGCTAGACCAAAATCCACTAAAGCATACCTGAAAAAAGTCAATTCTTTATTTTTACACAGTATATTCATATATATAAATATATAGTGAACTAAACAACTAAGGCAAGTAGCTGTGGTGGTTAGGAGGCTTAATATATAAACATATATAGTAAAACCTCTCTAACCGAACACCTCCCTATACCAAACACCATTTTTCCGTCCCAAATATATACTTCCAATGTAAGCAAACCTCCCTATACCAAACACCTCACTATACCTGCCTTATCAATGTTAGTTATTACAAATCTTTTTTGGAGTTTTTTGACTGCTTTTGACATCTTAAGCTGCTTTAAATTTTCCATACTGAAATTTTTAATGTGGGATTTGTGATGATAAATTCAATTTCTAAGGAGTATAAATCCTTGAGACTCCCATACATGCATATGACTTTTTTTTTCGCAGTTTAATAACCTACAAAATGAGTACATTGTTTGATCTTTATGTGCACTTAACACTGAAGCTTTTTATTTGTCTGTTGATGTGACATAAACATGATAAATCTTTTGCGACTTACTTTCCCTGTTGCCTGTTGTATAAGAAATTACTTGGTTTCACGTCCCTGTGAATGATATCTTGTTCATGGACTCTGCGCAGTGCAATAAACAAGTGTTGCATGTAAAGCCTGATCTCTGATGCAGACAGATTCTGTACATAATCCTGCAACACAAACAAGACACAGTATATACCTTCCATAATGCTAGTGTGGGAATCACTTGTAATTTTATCATGCATTACTGGATGGCAATGTCAACCAATAAATCAGTACAGTCACTCAGTCAAGAATCTACAGTACTCCATCCCCTGAGAGACCACCCCAAGTGCCATCCAAGAAGTGATCATATAAAGCAGGAATTAGTCCAAAGGTTTGACTCTTGCACCAACTGCCAAACTAACCATTACTTTGAACTCCCATCCACAATTTATTCAAACTTGATTCATGTATGTGCACTTACTAGACCCCATCTTCCAGTCACGTGTTCACCTATTTGTTGGTAGTATGGACATATTTTGGATTATAAACTAGTTTTGACAAATCGTTTTACCAATCTTGTAAAAAAATAGGTGGGTTTTACTTGTTAAAAATATGGGTAATTTCTCGATGGATAAGTGGTCTTTGGGGGCCATTTAGGATGGTCACTGGTCAGGTTCTGCAGGTGGTCTCCCAAGAGGTAAATTATCATTAGGTGCTTTTGCACAGTGAAATGGTCACATAAGTAGGCAGTCTCCCAAAAGAGCGACTAAGTACTAGTGTCTAAGAATCCAAGGAAGATCGGTGTCGTATGAGGCTTCCATACTCATGATATTGCCGCAATTTACATACATATAGTAAGGATAAAAATTTTGCCAATGTCCAAATAATACAAGTACTCCTAGTCTTCATGCAATAAAGTAAACCAGGTTTGTTATGTTAATAGCACTATTAAATATGAATCCTTCTAATGTGGGCTTGTGCTGGGATTTTTTTTAATCTTTTAAGTGAATTTAGCTAAGATTGAACAATATTGTCCTCTGTAGCCAAAGTTTAGTCCAATTAATTTGAGTTGCAAGTACTTGGCTTCTTCATATTCTTATTGAAGCTTATACAATTGACCATGGTAGCACCCTTTGTTCCCTGGGCTATTTAGCTTTGTTCCATTTCCACATGCATGCAATTATAAATATGTAAAGTTACAAAATGAAATTGTGAACAAACTTGCATGTCACATTTGTGGCACTTACCTGGAATCGATCATGTGGAAAATATGGCATAACAATGACCACATGGTCTCTCTTCCGCAAACACGCTTTGACACCCATGATATTGTCATGACCACTATATGAGTAAATAAGCAAAAGTTCAATTAATATCTTTCAAAATATATTTTGGCAAACCACAAAAGAGATGCAACACCCTCATTTGAATTCCAACCAATTATTAAAGCAAACTTTTAATAACCAGCAGGAAAGCAGACTGGAATGCCTGCATTGCAAACTGGTGTGAAAGGTTGCTTTGGAAAAATATTTGATGCATTTTGTAATTGTTTCAATGGAAGGTATTCATATTTAACTATATTCACTGCAGACCTGTTCTGGTCCCCTCCACTGCTGGCCAACAGAACTATGCCTCTGCCATGATGAGGACACTTGTACCAGTTATGTTACTAAACTCAAGCAAATGAAATTTACCAAACATGTCTGGCATCTTATATGTTTCAAAACTTAGTGAATGACCTTGCTTAAGCTTCTTGCTTTCCAGAGTTGTTACTTTAATCATAAAAGCTCATTTTGCTTATGAATCTACCTTCCTTCCTGTCAAGTGCCTTGCCACAGCCACGCACTTGACAGGAAGGCAGGTGACAGCACAGGATCACTGTTAATATGAATACATGTACATGTACCCCCATTTGCTCTGAGTTGAAGAGATTTATATTTAACCCGTATGATGCAGTGTATCAATGGCCCATATAGAAAAAAAACCCCAACTTTTGCACTGTAGATCTAATATAAAGAAAACATACCCCATTTCCTGCAGACAACGAAGTTCACTTTCTATCCTAGAAGGATGGCTGGTTGGTATGATATGCTTCAGTGCATACAGCTTGTTTAGAGAAGGGAAGTTTTTCAGTTTAGCAGAATATACTGAACTGAATGTTCCTTGAAAAATAAATGAATACAATAAAACCCTCATGACTATGCACAATTGATGTATACCTGATGATCAATAAATATTTCTACATTTATTCCTATTTAATACCCTGGTCATTTGTCAAGTTTAAAGTTCTAATTACATGTATCTGTTATTTGGAATCAATATTTCTTTAATTTCAACAATTTAACATCCCAAAAATTATGATAAAACATACAGCATTTCATTTTCTTACGTACATACATAACTTAACATGTATTATATCATACATGTAGTATCTTTTACCTTGTATGAGAAAAAAAGGCTGCGTAGGACCAACTTTGCATTGCAATAGGATGTTAAAAAAAAAAAAAAAGCTTAATTTTTAGAGCAAACAGAAAGCTTTCACTCCTTACCTTCACCAATTTTGTCTATAATATTGAAATTTTCTTTCAAGGAAGGCACATTTACAAGCAGTTCATCAATCTCTTCTTGTGTCTCCTCTGAAATACATGCAAATTGAGGTTCGTGTTATTTTTTTTCATTACCAAACATCTATATAGGTATCTATAACAGAAAAAAAACCCCCGGTGTATGACAAGTGTATTTGGCAGAGTCAATAACGTCTGACAGCAGGGATACAGGTAGATTAAAACAATTTGCTTGTATCTCATTTGTTTTAAAGGTTCAAGTCATGAAAGGAAATGCAGCATTCCTGTGAAATAAATGTATCTATACATACATCAGGCAAGCATTTGACTTGTGTGCATAAGTTTGAATTGTTATTATTATTATCATGATTGTTTCAAATGTGAAACAGCACTGTTTTCCACCCAGGCTAGGCCTTGAGCCTTAAGTCTAACTGACTGATGATTTAAAAAAAACAAAACAAAAAAAAAAAAAAACCAGGATGAGCATGTGCTCTTCTGACTGAAAAATGCAGGTTTGATATGAGCAAGAAATAAACCAATATGTCACTTTGACCAGTCCAAAAGAAACCCAGTATTGAATTTTTGTTTTATAGTAATGATGGGCCCAGGATCCACCATCACCATGGTTTCAGCCAACATGTCAGTTTCACCTTTCAACTCAAGGTTAACAGCACAAAAAGAAACCTCACAAGTACTGTCACATATTGTAATTCACCATGGGCATACCATCCCCCATTACCAAGACATAAGCCAATATATCAGATTTGCTGAGTCAGCAAAATACTTGAATTCTACTAAACACTATACACATAGGCATTTCCTGTCAAAGAATATACATAATTATTGCATCATCATCTCCCTAACATTTTTGGGGATGGTCCACCTGGGCAACATCTGTGTGTAAAAAGCAAAGGAATTCATATGACAGTTGCGACAATACTGCAATTATACATACACTGAACTGCTGCTAAACAACTATACAAAATTTTGTAGAAGTTGATGAAGGTAGTCCTAAAGTTTGATATGGATAATTTTATCTAAACATAACATAATCCCATCATTTTTTGCAAAGTTGCAACATTTTCAGTAAGATTAATATATTCTGTTAAAACTTCATGCAATTCTGCTCAACCCTTCTGGAGGTCAAAAATAACCATATCACCAAAAATTCATCACAAAAATAGGAAAAAAATTGCCATGCTACTTGGTGGCAACAATGTGAACTATGTCATATAAAGCCACAGCTTAAGTAGTTCCTAACAAGAAACTGATAAAAAAGGAATAAATAAATAAAATACAATTAAAAAACCTGGCAGACGCCCATCTGGGGAACATGTGTGTTAAACTATAGCATTCCATAGTTTTGTAACCTACTTGACAATACATGTATTGTAATACATGCGCTGAATTGCTGCATGCATAAATACATTTGCAGCATTTACCAACACAGTCTTAAAGTTTCATATCCCAAAACTTTGTCAAAATTAATATAAATATATATACATATACATTTTTGCAAACTTTCATTGTCTTTTAAAGACTATATTATAATATTTCATGCAATTCTGTTCAGCATTTGCACAGAAGTCAAAAGCAGCCTTAACACACTCACAGTTGCAGTGCCACCTAGTAGACAAAATGCAAACTTTGACCCCAGGTGACCCTGTATGCAATTTATCAAAGTAATTGCCTATGTTGTTCTTCAGAAGAAATTTTAAATGCAAATTGATTTAAAAATTCATAAAAAAAATAGAAAAGGTATTGCATCATTATCTCTTTTTCAAGCTTGGCAGAGGACCCACATGGGGGAATATCCAGGTGCAAATCAACATTCCTTGCATTTTTTTTGAGAAGTTGACAATGTAAAAAGTCTAACAGACACACACACAAATGCAAATTTGCATTTCATGAGCTCTGCTGACTTGTCAGGCAGCAGAGTTAAAAAATTAATGTTGCTCACAAAAGCCACTGGCAATTTTCCAGCATGCCTTGTTCAGTAAATTTCAGAAATGTAGCTTGCAGATAGTGTATTCTGTACTTTCCCATAAATAGAAGAATGAGCACCTGATATTAACTCATAAGTCAAGACCTTATGTAGGACATTAAATTATCAGCAAGGGTACATGTAGCAGGTCAGCAAATTATTTAGAAATTCTATCAACTTGTTAAAAAGTTTGAGATGCCACCTTGAGAATTGCTAGAGGAGAAAATCGATACACTGTATACTACATTCATATGGCGCGATTTTTATCTACAACAAAGACAGTGACCTGTTGTTACTCACAGAAATTCCATCTATTTCTTAAACAAACAAAATGACGTCAGGAATTGTGAAACTGTCGCCATATATGCTGCAGAACATGTAATCTATATACGGTGGTACCTGCTATTTAAGACCACCCTAAATGCCCGACAAAAGGGGTCAGATATGACAGGTGGTCTCTCACTGTAGGTAATTAGCAAAGAAATTAAAGGACAGTGTCTTGAGATGGGGGTTCCTCACAAGAGGTGGTCTTTAGAGCAGGTACTACTGTAATATCACACTTTGCAACATTTGTAAACATCTATAACAAAGATTGATGAAATGCCATATATTTGTTTAATATTGATAATTACCAGAGGGTCCTTCTGGAGATGTTGGTGGGGAGCATCGCCTTCTTTTTGCTGGAGGAGTGTGTGGGTCTCTTTCAATGTCACTGTAATCATGAACACTGCCTGTATCCAAGGTTTCAGTTGTGGACAACATGCTGCAATTGAAATCAGTGATCACAAAAGTGAACAAGGTAGTTTATTACATTAATAAAAAAGACGTATTACAGCCTCTAGGCAGACATTTTGCCAGAGCAGACCACAATGGTCTGAACCTCAAGATTCAGATCTTAGAACACATTCGAACACCCCCCAAACTAAAAAAGACAGAAACACTGAGATTAAAGAGAGAATTTTTCTGGATTCATCAGCTTTGTACCATGGAACCATTTGGTCTCAACGTGATGGGAAAATAAGCATACTTGCTTCATATTATGCTAAATTTTTATACTGTCTATGCTTATTTTCTTGTCACTAAGTAATTCAGGATGTATATATGGGGAGAAACTAAATTGCCCCCCTTTTCACAGCTGCTACACATGTTTTAGGGTCACTCCAGTCATACCCCAACAATATCTACAATCATTAAGGAAATAAAAACATTTTTTATTGTATGTCTCATTACATATTTGAGTGATACCCTTCCCCAGCCCCAGTTCTATTTATCGATAAACTGGACAGAGGTTGGTCACTAGGACAAGCTATGACATGATTATGGATGCCCGCTCCCATAAAGGAACTTGGGAGTCACATGCACCCGTAAACAATATGTAACTTGCATATTTGTGTTCACACCTTGTCACTGGACAAAGGAGGTGTGTCTATAAATAGCCTGAGCAAACACCAAGCTCATCCAAGACGTTGAGCCTATTTCTTGGTTAGCAACGTCTATTGTTGTCAACGTACGGTATTATCACGTAACAAACGAACATTACGTTACGTGATTAACGGTACCACACTGCAGCCGGTGAAATCTTCAGTTCCTGATGAGCCACACTACTGGCGAAACCGGTCGAACGGCACGAAAGTGAAGCCATACCTTTGCTCGTATTTTCAATGAACAAGGTAGTGACCCAGTAAGGTTACTAAAAAGCCTCATTGGTTACATGTGATTGTTCACTTTGTTGTAGTGTGTTTTGGGACACATCTATGTACTGTATTGTCAGAATCAGTAATGGGGAGAAAAATTCAAAGAAAACAAATTTTAATTTTTATGCGAAATTTCAGAAAATATGTCAATGAGATTGACATTAGCTTCATCATATAGGCAATGTTAAACCAATAATCTTGAATTAAAGACATACATACGTTTAAGAGGTGGCTTGGTGTTTTTAAGGAACAGCCTTTAAAAAATAAGTAACATTTTTTGGTCACAAAGTTACATAAATTGAATATATCGTTATTGATATAAATGATAAAAAAAAGGAAAACCTTGCATCATTCATATCGCACCAGACTATAGGGATTTCACATCTGAGATATACAAGTCCTAATTTCAATTTAATGTTTTTACAAAATTAAAGATATAATAATTTGATTATAATGTATGTAATTTCTGTGAAGGTAATACATGTACATGCAAATGCATTATCTTGACAGAAACTACTAATCAAATTGAGGAGGTGTCTACACCACAGAGCCACAGGCAGCATCTGATAAGGCAAGAAAACTTATGGGAGGCAGTTTCACTTGCAAGTTGCATCAGCATTGACTGAGGAACATGGAAATGTCTTAAGACTATTTTCCATATGGCAAGAATTTGTAATTGATGTGTTCACATCAGGATTTTGTAAATGAAATCCACCTTGATCATGGCTGTCCAACTGTTGCATTGTCTCAAATGAAAAAAAAAAAAAATGCAAGACTCTAAAAATTGAGATAACAAATTTAAATAGAGGAGTAATTTGTCACAATAATTTAACGAAATAGAATAATAATTGTTATTCCCTTTTATTGTAACATACAACTTTTGCCAGCTGAAAGTGTCCCACAGTTGTTGCCAGAATAGTTCATGACATAAGTCATATCATATTATGAAGCCCTTAATTTCCTCAGATTTCATGAGCTCACAGGGGCGTTTGCCCCCCACCCCCGAGCTCCCACCGGCGCGCTGTACCTGGATCCCACTGGGGGTCTAGGTGGCCCGCAGACCCCCGGCCAAAATTACAAATTTGCTCCAGCATCTCTTGTTTTGAACAGCCCTGCTTTTATGTTACTTTAACCATACTTCCTTCCTCCATGCTTCAACTTACTGTAAATCATTGTTCAAAAATGCTACATTCAATATCTGTACATGTATATCCTTGTTGGGTTGGTGTGTAAAAATTCAAGTTGGTGACAGAACTTTGAGAATTTGAACAGTTACTTCAATTCTGGCATTATTATAATGTAAAATTAAAGGCCAAGCCAAGCCTTGCCCCAAGCCAAGCCAAAATGGGAAGCCTCAACAAGGAGTTCCAGACCAAGAACACGAAACAAAAATTTCCTGTGGATGCAAAAATATTGTTGCATATCTTCAGTTTGTTTGCTCTATTGATAGATCTTATCAGCATGGAATAGTTTGTCACCAAATTTTGAGCAACCGCGCGTTTCATAGTATATTCGTAGAAAAAGTTCTGCATAAATACTTACCCGTCTTGTTTTGGCGCAGTTTGCACAATCAAGCCAAAAGTAGAAAGTCCCGCCAGATGATGACTTCCGGACATGCGTAATCAATACAAACAAAATGGCGGCGCCCTTGGAACATGGGCACGCTGGCAAACAGATGAAGCCGAAAAAGGTGACACGTTAAACAGTGAAAACTACAAATAAGATAACCAAATAAGTGTTAAATGTCGTGCTTATCTTTCATGATATTTTAGTATTCATACACATGCTTCAATATGGGAAACAAATAATTTTATCTTCATTTTACTGTAATATCGCTCAGAAGCAAACAGTGTTTTCTGGCTTCACCTTTCATGAGATCGCCAATAATCAATAGGGGCCTATGCTCCCGTCAATTTTGATCAAAACAAAATTATAGTCTGGAAATGTGTTAAGCTATTTTTTATTCTCAAAATGCAGATAAATTTAATTGTAATTTAAAAACTGAACAATGGCCAAACAGGTACAAAAAGTTCTGTTAATGGTTTTACATTCATCAAGGTGTATTAAAATATATGCCATAATATGGACCAGTTTTTAGATAGTTAACAAAAACTAGCACTTTCCGATTTTATTTTTTCAAAGTGCTCCAGCCTTTTATGTAAAGAGGAATATTGGTTTAAAGAATACCAGTTCATGAATCAGTTTTTTGAAGCAGTTTCTTGTTTGTAATTTTCGTGCTGGTGAATCTAATTTTCACTGAAAAAAAAAAAACAGGCAAGACCAGTAATGCAAATTGTGATAATGGAGAAATTGCCAGACCAATTTTGAACCCACTGATTCTTGACAGTGGCGGTAAGGACAACCATGAACAGCAGCTTATGTGTGCCAGGTCTTGATTTTACTTTTTTTTTTTTTTTTGTAAATAGTCCGAGCTGAGCAAACATCAAAGCTCACGCTAGACATTAAGCTTAACTCGGCGTTAGCAACATCTATTGTTGCCAATGTTCTGTATTATCACGTAACAAATGTACATTATATTTTCAAAAGTACCACGCTGGAGCCGTTGAAATTTTTAGTCCCTGACTAGCCACACTACTGGCGAAACTGGTCCGACTATACAGGGCACGATGGAAGGATCCAAACCTTTGCTTCTTGTTACAAATTTTGATTTTACTTTACTTGGTGTCCGTCATCAATACATAAAATGGTACATAAATAAATGAATATCAACAATATATCACAGTGACAAACATGTTCACAGAATGGATAGAACATGAAATAACATTTGAGGGTATAATTACACAGATATTACAGTGAGACATCATGTAAATGAAAATAAAATTAAGACAGTGAATGTTATGTGGGATCAATATCCCTTTCATAGAATGGCTAAAACTGAATACATAAATCGACGTCACACAAATGGACAGTTACTATTGTGAAGTTACAATTTTTTACAAATTTACTAAGTTGATTTGAATTTGATTTCTAATATTTTAATTGTCCTTGCTATTTTCTTTTTTATCCAGGACCCCAATGGACCCATGCCTAGTTTACATTATATTAGCAACATCTAAGGTTACATTCTAGTACAAAAAACAGAATGTATGCATTCTACAGCCCAACAGTCACTGATGATGCCCCATTGGCGACAAAACTGGTTGGACTAGAACAGTGTTGCCAATTCTCCCGAATTATCCGGGAGTCTCCCGAAAATTCAGGCATGTGCAGTCTACCCTCCCAACTCCTGCATTACTCCAAGAATCTCACCAAAATCACCACAAATGGCATTCTAGAAACATAATATGTTAAATGTTAACAAATATGTTTTTCACAGTGACATTTTTAAGGCAAATTAAGCTGCTGTGCATCTCGCGGCATACTGAAACTTGAATCCAAGTACCCTCAAATGCCACAAAAATGAATATTTTGATGTCTATTTTTGATATTTTTTTTCCGGGGAGCATGTCCCCAGACCCCCCAGGAGGGCTCTGCTGCTTACACTGCTCATCATTTCATAATCTCCTGAAAATATACATTCACCAGGTTGGCAACACTGCTAGAATTTTAGATACACAACTTTCTCAACCCATTGCTGCCAGGCCTTGCCTAGTATTTGCCCAATGGAAATAAGCTGAAAAATTGGCTTTCTTGGGTTATCATGGTGCAAGTAATGTCTATTTTCAACCACCAACTTTTGATATTTAATGAGTATTCATGCTTTTTGTATACTAGGACTAAGGTCTACTTGATGGTAAGCGATTTACGTATATATATTTTTAGCTGTGCTGACTTTTCAGTCAGCAGAGCTATTGGAATCCATTTGCGTCCGTCTGTCCTTCCATTGTTGGACTTTTTTACATTTTCAACTTCTCAAAAAATGCTACATGGAATGATTTTATTTTGCACACGGATGTTCCCAAGGTGGACCTCTACCAAGTTTGGGAAGGAGATAATGATGCAGTAATTTTTCTATTTTTAAATTGATTTTTTGAAAAGAAAAAATTCTTCATCTCAAGAACTACTTGGCCAATTGCTTTGACATTTCACATCGGGTCACGTGGGGTCAGCTAGTTTATATTTGGCCACCAAATGGTGCTGCAATTTTTTCTTAATTTTTTAATAGTTTTTGTGCATTAAAGCTATTTTTTACTTCTTCTCCAGAACAGCAGAATAGAAATGCTTAGAATTTTATCAGAATATAATTTGACTTTAATAGACAACAAAAGATAGTGAAAATGATAGGGATTTATTTTAATTTTTGAGTAAGTTGTTGAAAATCAAACTTTGCAACAGTAGATAAGTGTTACCACTCTATAGTATATATGGCTGTTGTATTTACATTTTTAACTTTTCAAGAAGCAGTGCTTGGCATGTTTTGATTTTGCATTGGATATTCCCCAGGTGAACCTGTACCAAGTTTGCAAAGTGGATCTTCCACACTTGAATATTTTGCATTGGAATATGATACAGTCTAAAGTTTTCAAGTTAAACCCATATAGCTTTAAGGACTGGTCATGTGTTTGAAAATGTAGGTGAAGTTTGACATTGGTGGTGCCAGCTACAGTTGAGTATTATGTAATGTATGGGTTAAATTATACAAACAGGAGCAGCAGTGCCACATCCTCTGTGCAGTTCTAAACCCACTATCCTCCCCCCCCCCCCCCCCCCCAATACTGCAATCCAATCTGTCTTTGCTCCATGGCTGTTCCAGTCACTGCCAAGTCTAAACGTATAAATTAGTTAACATATTATCATGTTTGTTTCAAATTTGGAAAGTCCTAAGCTTCAACAACCAAAGGAATTTAAACAGGTCATCAGTGGGAAACCATCAAGCATCTTTCACTGCCTTAAATTCCTGGACATGTCTTTTATGTGATGGCAGCTGCTTACCTACAACTTGCATATGGTAAAGACAACCCAAATATATGTAAAGAATGTATGAACATAAAATATCAGCAAATACATATTGTATAACAAGTTCTTGTTTATAATGACAATACTTGAAGAATTTATATCAACTGGTATATGCATAAATACACATTAAATAGTAAAATTCAAATTTAAACTTACTCTGAGAATAGGAATCCATAAATATCCATGTCCCTTCTCTGTAAAGAAACCAAATAGACCAGGCAACACTAAGCTACTGGCACAGAATGACTGCCTTGATAAGCAAACCCACATAAAGGTATCACAAATCGACCTGACCCTGTGCATGCACTGAGAAAAGAATGGTCCAACTGTATTCTCACATTGGCTGCCCTCTGTAAATTAAAACACTGTGCTGGTACATAACTTGTAAAGCCATAGTCCAGAAAAACAAGCAAAACCATTTCTCAGTCCTCCGTGAATGTTTGCAAAAATCAATAACACAATGTAAAGGGGTGTTTCAATTATGATCTCTTGGAATAACTATGTATCTGTGTGTTGTCACTTTCTTCTTTCAATTAAAAAGTTAGTTGCAGATTGTGTGTGTGTTTAACCACCAGAGCAGTCCAAGTAGCTATTATAAATGAAAATCCCATGAACGTCTTGTTATCTAGAATTTCTTGGTACAATGTAGATCATCAAGAAATTTAATGGGATTGTCCAGTAAGTCAAAATCTTGGGTGCTTGTGATAATATGGGCAGTGAGTCCCATTATGCAGATGGTCATATTCAGTGTTTTCCCCGCATTATAAGCTCAAAGGTGGCCCACCTTTCACCTTCTTACCACGTTTGTCTTTTTTCATTAAAAAGGAGGTTGTTTTAGTAATATTTATGCAATATTTGATCAATATCTGTCCTGGAACAAGAAATTCTAGGTTGCCATCAGGTTCACTACCTTTCTGCTCTCCAAAATTGGGGAAAACCATGACATTAGCAGTTTCCAGCCCATATACTTTACTTCAGCTATTTATATGACAGCAGAGCACTAGGCCTATGAGCCTCTTGTTTCACTTGGTCTGCCACATTCCTGGCATGTTGACACAGTGGAATTAGAGTGATGACTATGGACAAGTAATGCCAACAGCAGTATATGCATATATTTATTTCTGAGGTATTATGAAGGCTCATATGAACTTGGCTTGTGCTATATTGAATTTCGTATGTTAAGGAGTACCAGCACTACCACTATTTATTACTACTTTCTATGCATAAACTTTGTTTCATTTGAGAGCTTGATGAAGTCTTTTGCAAATAGCTTGTACAAATGAATAAGGAACTAGCCAGCTATTTGCATGCACAGTAAGCATTTAATGGTTATAGCTTATCTTACAGGCACGAGATGCAAATTTGTTGCTCTTACTGTCAGTGTCTATCATAGTGTTCCGACCCATGCTGGAATCTGGCCCAAATTGAAATTCCAACATGGTGCAGCCATTTTGAAATGGTGCGTGGTGTCTGATAGTGTAATAAATATAAATCTATTTAAAAAATTTTGTATGACCTTGTTGCACCGTTTAAAAAAAAATTATGTTAACATATGAAAATTATATTTTAAACATGTAGAATCACAAAAAAATGTTCATTTGAACTAATTTTGTTATAACCAAAATAGGACTTGCTACTTAAGACCTTCTGATAGTCATGAACAAGGATTGTCGACTGATCCATGGATAGCCTGGGATTTAGCTGGCAATGTCTGCCTCAGTGGGATCATTAACCTGTTACATAAAAACACACATACCATTTACATGTTCTGAGTAGTTACCCACTGCAGACCCTTTAATTTATTTGGGCTTATACAGCCATTGCTAAAATTCTACAGAAAAATGTGTGCTTATACAGCCAATGTCAAAATTCTACAGAAGAATGTGCGCAATATGGACAATCGTGCTTCCATATGTATATAGGTTAGACAGTGACAGGTTAGCTTATGGAGAGTAAAGAGTTTGGACTGCGGAATAGGGTAGTGACTACTAGGAAGTGGTTCTGGACAAAAAGACACAAATATATGTACAAAAATGTGATATCAGTATTTGCAGATAATGAGATACTAACTTAATTTGGTAATGATATACTGGTACGAGATCAAAAGTGTATGGCCAGTTCTTGTACAGAAAGCAGAAAGGATCCAGTTAGTTGGCACTAGGCACTTAGCGAGGAAGGTGTAGAGACACTAACAATTGCTTTAATACAAACTTAATATTCAAATGGTGTTCAAATTCAGTTTTGTTACTCTTTTTTCACCATGCAAGAACCAACTTTCATATCATCAAAACACATAGCACATGATTCCCATATGGACACACCATGCTGGAATTCCAATATGGACCTGGTGTATGTTGGAATATTCCAACTTGGCTCAGGTTCCAACAAGGGTCAGACCAAAAGTAAACTGAAAACTAATTCAAACAGGAATCAACACAGGGACAGTGTGTGATAAACTCATCTGCAAAGAAGTAGCCACACACAGAAGGTGACCTTGTAGTACATAACTTCACAAAGAAATTGACCCCTGTGTCCTCTAAAGTGCATATGATGCACGACACGTTATGTAAAGCCAATGCACTGAATCATAATCAAGCCTACATTTAATTCCGACCCACTCTGTTGTCATTAATGTATGTAATGTTTATTTTGTCCAACTGTAACAAGCTTTGTTACTGAAGACACTGTTGTCAACAAGTCTCCTCCCCTCCCCCCCCCCAAAAAAAAAGACAAAGTGAAGAAGAGAAAACATAGTCAGCATTGAAAATAATATGGATGAAAAGCAGAAATCCCGTGAAAGAATGATAGAATATATGAATTTTATCACAAAACATACAAGGTTGTAACAAGTGGGAAATTTGACCAAACAAGTATTAAAACACCCAAATGGCAGATGACACATAGTTCATACTGATTATCTTGCACATCTGGTTTCACGATTCCTACGCATCCAATCACCAGATTATTAGTTTGAAAGGCTGGCTTACATGGAAAGCCTTTGCAGAATGAAAATTTGCCTTCATGTTTTACAAGTGCTATTCTGGTAGCTCACAATATGCCCTATAAAATGGAAGGAACAGTGTAAAATCTTATTTGACCCTTGAAATAAAATGAGCTGGACCTTCTTCAATAGAGAGTGTTTTCCTTTGGCGTGCTGGTTCCACATGCTGAGGTTCACCACCAATTAAGTATGCAGGCAAGAATACACACTGACGCTGAACTTGTTGGCAGTGCTTTATGTCACTA
Source organism: Hermodice carunculata (assembly GCA_964020975.1). Lineage (NCBI taxonomy): Eukaryota > Metazoa > Annelida > Polychaeta > Eunicida > Amphinomidae > Hermodice > Hermodice carunculata. The sequence continues at coordinate 37,751,616 of OZ026625.1, forward strand.
AGCAAGCTCATTGTAATGATCAAAATGTGGGCCATTACAAGCCACTAAGTATTAGTAAAGCCTGTATGAACTACACAAAATGAAATAAACTTCTTATTTTTTCTTTCTTTCAGATAGGTAAAAAGAAACAGAGGTACTTTATGGAAAATGAACTGGAAGTGGAAACAGTTGTTCCAAATCTGGATGTCACTGTTGGGAAAAGTAGAAAGAAGAAAAGTAATAAAATTGAAAAGAAAACTATGTCGGACATTGGTACAGCCAAAAACGAAGTTACACATGATTTGTCACAAGTGGACTTTAGAAAACACAAGTTTAACAAGAGGAAACTGAAAGGTTTTGTAAACAGGGAGGATTCTGATGAACCAACTATGCGAAAGGTATTACATAAATTATTGTTTTTAGATAGTACAAGACAATGTTTGTGTGGCATTAAGATTTAAAGATACAACAAAGTGTCCCATCAAATAAAAGCTTTTATTTAACACCGTGATAGTATATATTTGATTTGATGCTTATTCATGAATAGTTTTGTTTGCCTTACATACATGTAGCAATTTGGTTACCAGTTTCCAAATTTTGTTCTTCCCACAAGGATGTACGGCACATCAAGTTAAAAATTTCTTTCTTTTTTTTTGTTTTTTTGTGGTATTTCTGTATAATATATGCTGAAAACATTAACCTTCCATGTGCAACATTCAAATTATCTAAAGTATGAATGTAAAGAGTGAATTTTTGGGAAAGATTGGATTCTGTGTCCGTGGGCTTTTACCAGTATGTTTTGTTCCATTCTAGGCAGATCCATTCCCAGGAAATGCCCCAGTCCCCAGAGAAAAGGTACAGAAATACAGAAGAGGACATAAAATGGACACAGTGAGTTGGTTGAATCCTTTAATTTCATTGAAGTTTTGTTTCTTCTGTATGTCATGAATTAGTCTGCTGTTTTTAGAGTAACAGTTGAGATATCTGTCTCATCTTTCACAGTTCAAGTTAAGACATTATAATACACATATAAAGATCAATACCATGCAAAGCAGTGTGCCAATTTTAAAGGACACAAGCTCCATGGGTACCATCATTTGCTTTGTACTGTAACTGGTGTATATTACTTCATCTATATGTGCATGAATGCGAAAACCGTAATACAAATGTGAAAACAAATCCATTATTATGCAAAAAAAAAGAAAAAAAAAAAAAGGAAAATTAATCTGTAATGCGGTGTTTCAATTTTGAAGAAAAATGTTCGGACCAAGTACAAAAAGCTTCAATACAAGAATCAAGAAAAGAAGTTTTCGGATGCAGCCCGTCAAGCAGCACGTACAGAGTTTCTCCTTCCAGAACAGACAGGGTGAGTTGTGCCTAAAGTTGTTCTTCATTATATTTTTCATATTAAAAAGAAATCTATTGCGAATACCTTTTAGGGCATGTACAGTTGTTTCTCCTTTGAGGGACCACCTACCTTTTAATATACTGTTTATCAAATCCTTAGTGCTATCTCTTCCATGCTGTGTATCCTCAAGCAATGGATATCTGATTTATAAATTTCAAAACTTCTTACCTGCCCCAGGGGTGATCTCTCAATCATTGATCAGCGTATTTAGATTGCAAGGTACTTTTACAAAAAATGATACAATCCACAACAACCATGACACAGAGAAAAACGTATGACTACATCTTGTATATTAAATACTTTTGGGTAAACAAACTCCACATGACTAAGACAGATGATAAAATTTTGTCTTTGTAGTAGAATTGCTAAAATATAAACAAGCTGTCTGTCTATTACACCAAAAAAACATACCTGTGCGTACTCATCATTGTACTGTTGGAAGCTGGAACTGCATTGAATCAAACACTGCAGGTAAAATAAAAATATATGTTCAAGACTTATCTTGACTAATGGCACATTATGACTAATCCTTATTAAAAAGATTACATGTACTATACAAGTATTGTTTACTTTCAGATTTTTAGAAGCAGCTGAAGGAGAAAACACAAGTGAAATATCACAACATGAGATTGTTAGATCTGTGGACCTCCTGAGTGCTCAAAAGGTCAGACCTTTTTCCTTTTTGTATTCTAGGTAAATGTTAATTGTGCTTGTCTCACGTATGCTATTTTCTTTATCTTGTGTCTTCCTGTGATTGTCTGATAGTGAGGTTTCATGTTTTCCTGTCTAATGGTAACAGGTTGACAAGTTTAACCATATTCTTCTGTGATGGTCTGATGGCTTGGAAAGTTACCATTGTCATATAGACAGTTGACAGTTGTTTCTTAGTCAGAAGCTGGGATTATCACACAAATGTTCTTGCGATTGTCAGAGTTGGTTGACAGGTGTCCTTGTGTCATCTTGTGACTCACACAGATGGTTGACAGGATGTCCCATCTTGTGATTGTCACCCTGATTTCACATGTTTACCTGACGTCTCCTGTGATTGTCTCCTGTGTAGTTCCCAAGTCTTCTTCTATCCTTCTGTAACCTTGTTTAATCAGTTTAAGGTGCTTCAGCCCCCTCAACAGCAAGATTGTAGCATACAGAACATGCCAACAAGGCAAGTTGGACAACTTGGTAATGTTTGCAGGTGTTGAAACGAAAGACACAGTTTGCTAAAATACTTAGTGATTTAGCATATTTATTGTCAGTCATAATGGACAGGAGGCTACAAGAGATTCACTTTGGTTTTAAATTGTAACCACTTGTTAAGTCAGAAAATTGTGACAAGCATATCTGCTAACATATGAAATTAATGTCTAATGCTTGCACTTTCACTTTATCTTTCAGTATTTTGAATTAAAGCTCAATCAGTTTGGACCTTACAGAATGAATTATACTCGGAATGGAAGGTAATCAAGAGTTCATACTGTAAAAGCAATAATTTTCATGGGTACAAATTTTCAGTTTCATATTTTAGGCATACAACTGAAGTTTTAATTTCTCTATTTTGACCATAGCTCCTATTAAATTTATGTTAAAATACTCTTCTGTTGTGTTGTATTTACATAGTTTTATGCTGACAGCAAAAAGAAAAAAAAACAGAACAGAAAATACAGCAACACTTAGTGAATTTACAATAAGAAATATTAAATGAGTTAATGATGTAGAATTAAATTAACTCATTCCATACCAGTCCCTGATTTTTCTGTATATTTACCTAGATTTAAGACAACAACTGCATATTTAAATTCTTCATGACAAGAGCTTTCCTCCAAGTCCCAACATGCCTATAGTCTCAAGTCAGTGGTTCTGGCACTGACCAAGGCCTGTCACAATAGTATGGAATGAGTTAAGATATTGTATTTTTATTTCTCTCAAGGCAGCTCTTTCAAATGAAAAAAAAAAATCTTTCAAATGAAACATGTAATTGAAGTTTACATGTTGGCACTTAAATTTTTTTTCTCACAATCCAATATACCTTGATTTATAAAAGTCCAGCAGATGATAAAAAGACACAAGATGCTTTGATATGGAATGTTAAAGATAAATTTAGAAAGCTCACCTGAAATAGTAAACAAAATGATCTGTCAATTTGGTGTGTATTTTGGACACCAAATTACACAAGTAACCGAGAAGTTCAGGTGTTGCTGCAGCACTTCTGTGTTATACAATGTGTTGTACGTGCCCATGGTCAAGTATACCTTTCTTGTCAGGTTTCTGCTGATTGGTGGGAAGAAAGGTCATGTGGCAGCCATGGACTGGCAGACAAAGAAACTAATGTGTGAAATGAATGTCATGGAAAGTGTCAGTGATGTCAAGTAAGGCAACAGAATTTTTGCTTTGTAATTTTGTAAAGCTTGTCTGATTATTATAAGGATTCCTGATTCAAATTCCACGTAAAACAGACCTTCCATTCAAGTACCAGCATGCCCATATTTCTGAAGCCAGAATCTAGCGGTCCAGATCAGTAGTGTTCTTTGGGATGCTTTGGTTGAAGAAACCTGTTGACACATTCTACCATTCAGCACTGTGTGGGGGATGCAAAATACAATAGTAAAACTACCCAAGTTATCAGTCCAGGTCACCGGACAGACATTAGCTGTGGCCATATTACCCAAGCCAGAGGCAAGGACTGATGATGCAGGTGGTTTAATTCATGCAGTGACAGCTTACATTTGGAAAATAGTAAAAGCAATATAAATAAACAAATAAATAAGTAAGTAAATAATAAAATAGCATCTGCCCATATGTAGTCTTGCTGATGCCATGTCCTGTATTTTGGTCATTTTTACCCTCGGCACATAAAGTGCCGGAGGGTACTGTCGTCCCCTGCATCCGTCTGTCTGCCCGTCCGTCTGATCGATGTTACCGTAATATCTCAAAAAAATATTCACTGTAGCTGTACTAAATTTTTGTCCCTGGAGGGCCTTATGATGGACCAGGTTCCTATTGAAAAGCAGCTTCCTCTGGTAATTTTAAAACTTATTATGAAACTTTTAATGTATTACTGTGATATCTAAAAATTATTGACCACAGCTTTACCAAATTTTGTCAGAGATGTATCTTGTGATGAGCCAGGTTCCTATTTAAAACCAGCTTTCTCAGATTATTTAGAAAGTTTTTATGAAATGTTTAATGTATATATTTGAAGGCCGTCTGAGTGGCATCAACCCTGACGACGTTACTGCGATATCTCAAAAAAATATTGACCACAGCTTTCCCAAATTTTTGTCAGAGATGCATCTTATGATAGACCAGGTTCCTATTCAAAACTAGTGTCCTCTTTATATTCATAAACTTTTTATGAAACTTTAAAGTCTTTATCTTTTAGGCTGTCTGAATGGTGCACAAGGGGACGACGTTACCATAATATCTCAAGAAGGATCCAACACAGCTCCCCCAAATTTTTTCCAGAGGTGCACATCATCGTGGACCACATTCCTATTGAAAACCAGCTTCTTATTATTTTTAAACTTGTTATGAAATTTTTGAAGTGTTCTTGTGATGGCCAACTGAGTGACACATAGTACAGTGGTCTCTGTCACCAGAACTTGCCCCAAGAAAACATCCAAAAGTGCTCCTTCATTTCATAGACAACAATACGGGAATTGTATGTCAAGTATCCTACTGCAAAGTCTCAAAAAAATGCATAATTGAAGGAAAATATTGTGGGCGCCGAGGGTAATCCATCCTCTGAGCGCTATTTTCATGGTAATATGGGTACAAGTACAGAACAAAGTAAAGTAAGCTTGAAGTAGAGCAACGTGAAGATGAGAAAAGAGACACCACTTGAAAATACAATAAGCCCAGTGTGAGCTTTGAAATATCAGTGGGTGCCGCAGTCAGAAATAAGAGTCCACAGTTAATCTTTGCACCCAGGACCTACTATCAAGATCAGCCTTCTGTCCTTCTCTCATACAGACTGCTTTCTATTGACAAGAAATTTAAGTGAAAATGGTGAAAAAAATGCCATTTGGTATCCAAGGAGCTTCGTACTTCTTGGGGCACGGAGGAGTTAATGTGACTGTTGATAGTTCTTAGGCTACCAGAAATCCAGAGTACTTGAGATCTTTTAGCACTTTGCAGCATAATTACATGTGAACTAAACCCTTTCTCCCTTGAATTAAGACTGAGCCAACAGCTTTCCTTGCCATACATGCCCAACCCATGCCAAGGAAAGCTGTTGACCTGGGGCATGTGATCTCGACAGGTCTGATCTTTAATTCTCAGTCAAATTGTTTGAAATCACTATTGGAATTAGTTGATAACACTGAAGCGAACGACATTTTACCACCCGCAGGTTTTGGGCAATTTAAGGGGAAAAGTGTTATTGGAAGGAACATCACTTGGAAAATAAAAAGAGCACTTCTTCATACCACCCCCCACCCCCCACCCCCCGAATTATGCCCTCTCAGGATGAACTATCAAGTCATGGTTAAAAGTGCTGCATCATAACTTATCCTTTCTTTCAGATGGCTGCACACGGAGAATATGCTGGCTGTAGCCCAGAAGCAGTGGACATACGTGTATGACAATCAGGGTATAGAGCTACATTGTCTGAAGGCCCTTGACAGCGTACTCAGAATGGAGTTCCTTCCGTATCACTTTCTCTTGGTTTCTGCTGTGAGTGTTATATGATGCTTCCTTGCCAATATGGCACAAACTTAAATTGTGTAAAAGACAGATATGTTGCGAGGACATTCTATTCTAAATCGGTTGACAAATTGTTGTTTCAATGTTAAATATACATGTACAAGAGGCCTTCATATAGGCATTGTGCCTGTTGGCCATTTTTTCTTCTTTTTTTTTTAAGCAAATAAAAAATGTTTAAGCCAAATATACATGTATACATGCTTTTAATTGCACGTTATTCAGCTTGACAAATTCAACTACTCAGACTTAAGTTAGGGAGTGTAGGTTGATGCTTAAGTGTTCATGTTGCTCAATCTTTCCAGCAATGACATATAAAATCCATTCATGTGTGTCTGTTGATTATTGTATCTTCCAACTTCTCTACATATGAATAAATAAATTACTGTATTATCCCTAATTAGTGCCCTGGGCGCTTAGGAAATTTACATAAGATAAACCTCATTGAGAGACCCATACTTGGCATATTTTAGATGACAAGACATTAATTCTTCGGTAAAATGAACAATACATATAGCCTATTTTACCAGACAGAAACATGAGGGGGCGCTTAAGGGGGCAGGGGCACTAAAAAGGGTTAATACAGGATGTCAACTGAGTTCTTCTGCTTCAAATTTATCCCAATTTAAATTGAGGCCAATACATTGAGATCATTTGTTGCCCTCATCTTGCAAATGCTACCAGAGGAAAAAAAAAATAAGGTGCTTACATTTTTTGGTTCATAAAAATGGTACCAGTTCTTTTTTTTTTTGCCAGAATGCCAAAAGCTACTTGTGTTACTTAGATGTATCCGTTGGACGAAAGGTAGCTGGGTTTCCCACAGGACTCGGTAGGCTGGATGTCATGTGTCAGAATCCACGGAATGCCATCATACACATGGGACACTCTGGAGGTAGAGTACTGACTATATTGGAAGCACAAAGATTGGACATGTCCTGATCACTTTGTGTATATGGATTTTCTATTACATGTCTTTCACATTTATCCATAGCGTTTACAAGCCAGTTTGGGGATAAAAATACATGGAATAAAGTTGAAAGATATCAACTTGGCATTTTCTGAATCTGCAAAGAATTGATGAATGTTACAATATTTAACATAAAATTATCATGGTTTCGTGTGGCTGGAAGATAATTCACACAAATGTGAATGATATGTTAGAGTCAGCCGTTGTGTGATTTTCATGTCCTGAATGCAGCTTCATATGACATGGACATCTCCCAAGTCGTGACCACTGTGTCAGATCAAATAACTATAAAGTGTTGGGGATTCAAATTTATTAGAAAAAACTTTACACTGTCTTTCTTCCCCTGCACTATGGGGTACATATGCCATGTTAAAAATATAAGAGACATAACTGTGTGCTGGATTAAGATGTATATTTTGATGAAATGTTATGCTTTATGATAATTTTTTTTATGTTTCAGTTTGGCTCAGCATTTTAAAAAGTTAAGCTCAGTTTACTATTCACCATGTAATTTGAACAACCTGCTACATGTGTGTAGCCTTAAACTTACTTTTCGCAAGAGTTGTTTAAATATAAAGCATTTGTTAAGTATGTAATATTTTCCAATTTTGCAACATGTTGTATACTGATACAGGGACTGCTCTGACCATTAGCCAATTAGCCAAATGCTAATTTATCTTGAATTTTGCAAGTGAAATGTGTAAATGACAATGAAATTTTAAAATGAAGTATTGAAGGGCCTTGACAAATTTGTTGATGATTATGCTTCATTTCCCAATTTTGGCCACACATTTTTGAAGTGTAGATCTCTGCCTGTTGGTACATGTATCTTTTTTCACTTATCCCCCAGGTACAGTGACTTTGTGGTCACCCAATGTCAAGGAGCCACTGGTGAAGATGCTATGTCATGGAGGGGGCACCAGGTCTATAGCTGTTGACAACACTGGCCAGTGAGTACATTGAAAACTGTCTTGGACAGTCAACCCTAGTGGGGACCAAAATGTGGTCTTTCAAAGGAGGTACATGTGTAAATAACATGCATAGAACTAAGCTAATTATCCTGAATAGTCGGTCTTTCAAGACAGATGGTCTCTCCTTAGAAGAGTCTCTCAAGACAGGGATCCCTCTGCAACCAACAGAAAGTCTTATTTACAATTAGTTTTAAAGTAAATAATTTACAGATTGTTACTGTTACTTGAAAGAATGCAGGGGAAAAAACACATGCAAAAACTTTTGACAACTTTATACCATGCTTCTTTCAACCAGTTACATCATGTGAATAGATTCTCAGTGAAGTAATATTTTAATTTTATCTACCAGTCTGTATTTGGGTGTAATATGTTAAAGATACAAATGTCCCTCGCTTAGGCATATGTTGCTTATCTTTAATATGCCAGTGTGTGTATTGTGATTATGTAATACAGAATCGTCACAGGCAAAATACAGATGAAAAAAGAAAGGGAGCTTAATGGAAGAGCTTGCATTCATTGAAAGACTCTGTTATATTAATTTTTATTTACGGGACAGGTTCTTAGGGCACAACCCCAGGGTAAGAAGGTAGCTCTGCAAGCAATTAAAAGGCCAAATAAAGTAAATGTTGGATTGGGGGCTAAGGTCACACCTTTTTACTGTTTATGCACCCTTATGTTAACCTTGTCAAGAAGAAAAAAAGCATTGGTGGGTCCTTAGGCTGTATACCAGTTTTGTTGAGAGGCTTATACCTGATCATTCATAAATGCATATTACTCTGGAATTATTTCTGTATAGTTTGCTAGAGTTAAAGATGTTAACTCTTTCAGTGCTAAGTAAGAGACTGAGTCAACAGCTTCCTTTGTCACCCTTTGGATGCAGTCTACCCAAAACATGCCAAAAACTGTTGATCTGGACCATTCTCATCTGCTTTTTTTGGTTTGTTTGTTTGTTTGTTTGTTTGTTTGTTTGTTTGTTTGTTTTTTTTGTTATTTGTTTTTTTAATAAATGGTCTTTGTATGTGGAATTTGAATTTAGAATCATTATGATAATTCATATGAGTGGTATTTATTGTTCTGGACATTGAAAGAGTTCGTGATGACAGCAAGCATTATAACACCAGAATAAAAAAGTTTAATGTAATTTATTTATATTCAGGTACATGGCTACATCAGGCATAGACAGGACTCTGAAGATATGGGACCTCAGGACATTCAAAGCCTTACAGTCATATAAGATAGGTGCTGGAGCCAATAACCTGGCCTTCAGCCAGAGGGGCCTACTGGCTGCTGGTATTGGAAATATAGTGGAGGTAGGTTCAAACGGTGATGATTATCAGCAATGAAATATATTATCATATACATGTAAACTATGTGTTTGCTGACAAGGATAGGAATTAAGTTTGATGTTCCAAATTGCAAGAGGGCATTTCCAAGAAAGGAAAATATTACAGACGTAATGTAAAATGTATGAAATCCATAACATCAGACATGTAATGTTTTTAATCATGTCTGAACTGCATAGATACAAAAAATATAGCTTTCAGCCCATCTGAGCTTTGATCATTGAGTTTTGTCTGTTTTTGGTTCAGAGTCCACCCACCAGATGGCTGCTCTGTCTCTCTCTCTCTCTCTCTCTCTCTCTCTCTCTCTCTCTCTCTCTCTCTCTCTCTCTCTCTCTCTCTCTCTCTCTCTCTCTCTCTCTCTCTCTCTCTCTCTCTCTCTCTCTCTCTCTCTCTCTCTCTCTCTCTCTCTCTCTCTCTCTCTCTCTCTCTCTCTCTCTCTCTCTCCCCCCCCCCCAAATTTGCCCAACATTTCATTTGAAAAGTATTATACATAGAAACTCCAAACTTGGCAAGATTATACTTCTATAGATGAAGTCTTGCCTTTTTATGATGAGAGGTCATGCTTTTCAAAATTATGCAAATGAGGGCTAATTAAAGTTGTAAATCCTCAATATCTTATATACTATGGTAGATGTGGTTCCGAGTGTATAGGAGTTCGATCATAGCAAGGCAAAGGTCATCTCAAATGTCAAGGTCAAACGTCAAATTACGTCAAAATGTCATCTTGAGGTCAAATGCCACTTTCCATGGTAGTTTTCCTCTAGCCATAATATGGTCAATTTATTTCCAATTTTGATCATGTTGGGCTCAAATTGCAGCTACTGTAACACTGCACATTTTGAAACTGACATGTGACCTCTAAAGGCCAAAGGTCAATGTCAATTGGACCTTTGGAAGTTTCATCCAGCCATAACTCAGCCAATTTCCATCCAATTCCAATCATGTTGGACTCAAATTGTAGTCATTGCAACACTGCACATTTTTGTAAGAACACATAACCTCTAAAGGGCAAAGGTCAAGGTCATTTGGCCCTTTGAAAGTTTCATCTTGCCAGAACTTGGTCAGTTTTCATCTGATTTGGTCCATGTTGGGCTTAAATTGTGAGTATTGTAACACTGTACATTTTTGCAAAGTATATGTGACCTGTAAAAGTCAAAGATCAAGGTCATTTGGACTTTGAAATATTCATCCCGCCATAAGTATAATGGAATGTGAAGTACTAAAGGATAAAAGTTGTAGCATTTAATATTTACAACTTTTGACGGCACACATATTCGCTGTGAAGCAAATCTTCTTTTCTAGTTTAATGATATTTCAATATTCTACAGACATACTTGTCAGCAAGGGCAATTCTTGGAGACTCTGAAAGCAAAATCTTGCGTGACATAGGAAAGAGAAACAGTGGATGTCAGCTGTATATTTCATTTAGTGATCGTTGAGCTTATATTGCATTATTGAACTGCAAATATCACCAAGCTTTACATAAAGTTACAGATATGTTGTACTTTCTGGTACAGCTGTGACTGATATGTAAGTTGCAGATTTAAAGTTACAGAACAGAAGATAACCTTTCCCATTGGGATTTAAAAAAAAAAAAAACTGCTCATGTCAAGATTTGGTGATAATTTTAGCTGTCTCTGTAGAATTATAAAGCTCTGCCAGATCAGCAGGATATTTAAAGATTTGAACGATATTTATGACCATAGAGAACAAGAATCCCCAGTCTCACAACCACATCAGAAGAGTTTGAGCATCTGAATGTGTCCGTCTTGAGACAAGGCAAATGGCACTTGACGGACAAGCTGTAGTTTGACTGGTTTCTTTCTGTTTATTGCTCCAGGAGCAGAGAGGGAAAGTGCTGGTACACTGCTTGTGTACCCTTGCCACATAATACACATGCTGGGGTTTTAATTTCATTTGTGAATCATGATGACCTGCTCATGTCGTAATTTGTGCTTTTAATTGAAAAGAAAAGTGATACCTAATACGGTTAGCAAGGTGTGATTTGAACTTGGTACAGGCTTTTGATCAACAGAACAAGGGAGGGTTGTGCAAATGCAGTAGACAGAGGCTGGGGAAAGTTTGCTTCTCTTTTTCTTACGGTGAATAAGTAGACTTCACAGCTTTTACCACATCTTGGCTGGAATACTAAAGTTTGTTGTGTATATATCTTGGCAGGTGAGGCTAAGACAATACAAAGGATTAGACTTGACACTTGACAAGAAATGTCCATATAGAGCATAGTTAATACATCCTGTGTTTTTTATCTGGTGAGCCACAGTTCTCTGGTTTATGTTAATGGGGGGGGGGGGGGGGTAGCTGTTATTAATACAGTGCTCCATCTTTATAAAGCTGGTGTGGAGAGAAGATACATGGTTCTGCTGAAATCAGAATTTTCAAGACTGGTTGTTGTAACCATAAGGCTTTATACAAGTAAATCAATCCTGATAGGAAATTCAGGCATTGGTAGTAGCCCTCAATGCAAAGATATATCCTGCCTTTGTTCTTATTTGATATGTTTGTTGACATTTTGACAGGTATACCAAGACTGCTGCCGTACAACAGTGTCATCACCCTACATGACTCATCAGTTGCCAGGGTCAGTCCACGGCCTCCAGTTCTGTCCATATGAAGATGTTCTAGGTGTCAGCCATGCAGCGGGGTTTTCCAGTTTACTCATACCAGGTTAGTGTGGAAACACAAAATCAGTTTGGTGGGTCCTGTTTATTATAACCACCAATACCCCCACCCCAACCCCCCATCCCAAAGTTTCGTGGGTATGCTGTTTGCAGCTTGTCCACCCATAGCAGAATCCTAATGAGCAAAATATTCCATGATTCACAGGCTACACCCAACTCAAATTTACCTGGACTTGATTACATTTTGGTGACCTTGGCCTCATTTTCAAGGTCACAGGACCTATATGTGTGCATGGAAAGCAGGGTTATCCAGTCTGTTTTGGAAGGGACATTTATTTTGGACCACTTGATATTTGTTCATTATGGAGATTATTCCTGGGCACATCAGGTCGACTCCAGTTTACTTGTTTCACTGTAAAGTGGTAAAGGTCTTGGTCAGTGGCTTTTGCATTGCCTGGCTAATCATGCTGCAGTGCTCTAGTGGTTGCTGCAGCATGATTTGCCAGGCAATGCAAAAACCACATATTTTAGATCACTAGGTATGGTGGTACTTGATTAAAAAAAACTCCTTTTGAGAGGAATTTACATGTAAACTAATTACATAGGAACATCAGTGGTTAGTATGGAATGAGTTTATCCTTTGCCATATCGTGAGAGCCTCATGTTGGTGATTGGATAGTCACTTTTGATGAACTATTAAGTCTGATCCAGGCAGGGAGGAGGTTTTGAATAACAGCATTACAGGGAATATGATGAAGCAGATGATAATGAATAGGTTATTATTTATTGCAGACACAATGGCAGCGGGGGAGTCTACAGGGTGAATGGTCTGTTCATTTGCACAATGAGAAATAAGTCAGACAACTGTTTGCTGTGTTGAAATGCTGTACAAGTGGATCAACCCAATAAATTTAAAAAGTACAGTGAAACCTCATTATAACAACACTCAGATATCCAGCATATTCATTATGTAATGACACAAGTTTCAAATGGGAAAAGTTCATTTTCTTTGTTATTTGATTCATTTATCTGACATATTCAGTTATCGGTCACATTTCTCAGGGAACAAATGGTGTCATTATAGTGAGTTTTCACTGTATCATTTATGTACTGGCACATTAAATATGCAAATTATGTGAGATTGTGCTATGTGACTGTTTCAATGTACTACAGGTGCTGGGGAACCTAACTTTGATGCACTGGAGGCCAACCCATACCAGACCAAACAGCAAAGGAAACAGGCAGAAGTCAAGATGCTTTTAGAAAAGGTGAATATTCTTATGACACATGGTCAAGTAACAACATGAACGTACACTTCCAAAACTACATAATTTTATCTATAATTCAAGAGCTTGAATTATAAACTTTGTCATGCTTACATGCATGGGCAGATGTTGTACTTCAGTATTTTAATGCATTTCAAGCTAAATGGAATTATACAAATCTGTCATGATGCTATTTGAAATTTTAATTGAGCTTTTGAGACTGCAAAAGATGTGCAACAAACACATTCAATTTGATGATTGGTTCACTGTTGACTTGACCTGGATTTCTTCTTGTAGGTTCAGCCTGATATGATCTCCCTTGATACAAGCAAAATGGGACAGGTAGATGTTAAGACACTTAAAGAAAAGATTGAAGAAAAGAATAAACTGCTGGTAAGTATGATTTTTTTAGGCTTTTTTTTTTAAAAAAGGTAACTTTAGTTTCTGTTCAATGTGAATTAACAATATTTGCAAGTCTTCCGACCTGACCATTGCAATTATTATAGCTGATTATCTTTATCAGAAGTCCCCTTATTCTGTAATTTAAGGGTCTTTTGATGTCTGTGTGCCAACAAAGACATTCTCTTTTTGCTGGATTTCTTTAATTTTTTTCCTTCTTTATCAGCAGTTTTGTCTGACAATTTCCTCGGGCACTATTACATTTGGAAACTCCAAACTTGCCATGATTATAGCTCCAGACATGAAATCATGTCTTTTATGAAGAGGGGGTGATAATTTTGAAAATTACGCAAATTAGGGCCATTTGAAAATTTGAATCTTCAACATCACCAAAACTATTATAGGTACAGGTAACCAATCCAATTTCAATTTATAGGTTTGTAACACTGCACATTTTTGTAATTTATATATGCTATCTCTAATAACGTTCAAAAATTAAGGTCATTAGGACCTTTGAAATTTTCGTCCAGCCATAACCAGGTGATAACTCTGTCAATTGTCATCTAATTTTGACCATGTTGGACCCAAATTGTAGTAACTGCAACACTGCATATTTTTGTACATGTACTAACATGTAACATCTTAAGGTCAAGGTCATTTGGACCTTTGAAAGTTTCATGCATTCTCAACTTTGTGTCAATTTCCATCTGATTTGTAAGTATTGAAACACTATATTTTTGTAATTTACATGGGACTTCTACAGGTCAAGGTCATTGGGACCTTCGAAAGTTTCATCCAGCCATTGCTAAATCCATTTTCATCCACTTTTAACCATGTTGGATTCAACTTGTAGGTATTACAAGACTGCATATTATTGTAATTTACATGTGACCTTTAAAAGCCCAAGGTAAAGGCCATTTGGCCCATTTGAAATTTTCATCTAGCCATAACTTGGTCAATTTTCATCCCATTCCATTCATGTCAGGCTCAAATTGTAGGTATTGCAACACTGCACAAGTTTGTAATTTACATGTAACCTGTAGAGGTCAAAGGTCAAGGTCATTTGAATCTGAAATTTTCATCTAGCCATATTTCAACTTTTGACGGCATGCAGACAGACTTGCTTTGAAGGAAATCTTATTTTCGAGTTCTTTTTAACTAGCAATTTTGTTGGCCAATTTTTGTTGGATGCCATTGCATTACTCAAAAAGTTATCAACCACAAAAACCTAAGTAGGTCATTTGGCAATCTGAAAATTTTCAACCTAACATAACTTGCTCAACCTCGCTTCTTGTCTGATTTTCGTCAGGTTAGGAAGTTTAGCAGCGCACATTTTTTGTGCACAAAATTTGACCTTTAAAACTTAAAGGTCAAGGTCGTCCGACATCTTGAAATATTCAACTGGCCCTAACTCGGTCAATTTTCATCTGATTTGGATCTGTTTGACATTGTCAATGTGTGGGGAATGCAATAATGCACACATCTTTAATTAACATGACCCTTCAAAGTCAAGGTCATTGACCCTCAAAAACCTTCATTTTGCCACAACACCATCAATTTTTATGTGATTTTGTTGGGCTCAAAATGTGTGAAATATATCACCTTACAATTTTGTGATTTATATGCAACCTCTGAAGGTCAAGGTTATTTGAACCTTTGAAATTTTTAAGCGTTAATGCGGTTAACTTTAATCCAATTGTAATCATGTTCATACTCAAATTGTAGCTATTGTAACACTGCATAATTTTGTAATTTTACATTTGATCTCTAAAGGTCAAGTGGCCCTTCGAAATATTTATGGAGTCATAACTCAATCAATTTACATCCGATTTGGACCATGTTGGGGCCTAATTGTAGCTATTGTCACACTGCACAATTTTGTAATTTATATGTAGCCTCTAAAGGTCAAAGGTCAAGGTCTTTTGGCCTTTTCAAATTTTCATGTAGCCATAACTGGGTCAATTTGAATCCCACTTGGGTTATGTTGGGCTCAAATTGTAGCCATTGTCACACTGCACAATTTTGCAATTAACTTGTAACCTCCAAAGTTCAAGGTCATTGTACCCTTTGAAGTTTTCATTGAGTCATAGCTCAGTCAACCATTAGCCGATATGGACCATGTTGGCCTCAAATTTTAGCTCTTGTAACACTGCACAATTTTGTAATTTGCATTGGACCTCTAAAGGTCAATGGTCAAGGCACTATGAGGGGAGATGAATGAAGTGGGAGCGTGAGTGAGCAGTGCTGTCCAGCTGAAAATATATGTAGCAAAATTTTCTTTCCTTGTAGCATTTTTGCCACTTTACAAAAGAAACACTTATTTTTGAGAAAATCTGTAGCAATTTTAAAGAGCTTTGTAGCAAAATTCTGCTACAATGCTCCATTGGACAGCCCTGGCAAGGGGGGGGGGGGGGGGAGAGGCTTCCTCTCAGCGATCGGAGATGTCTAGTTATAATTTTCTTTTCATGGATAGGGTACATTCATTTCTGTTTGTACAGTTTCACAGAGAATTTTATCCTTTTACAGTTTATCAAACCACCCACGATTGACTTTGAGCCCAGATACAAAAAGAAAGGCAAAAGCAAGACTGGGAAGGTGCAAAAACGAAAGCAAGGTGTCAAATTTGAAGAGAAGAGGGACCACATTCGAGAGACAGTTACACTGAGACAAGATGCTGCTAGAAAGAAACAACAGACAGCTAATAGACAAACTGAATCTTATAGTGTGTTAAACAGATTTAAAAAGACAGTGTCAGACTGATGTTGATCATGCAGTTTCATCAGAAATAACCTACAGGTTTACATGCAGAGCAGAACATTTTTTGGGGAAAATGACTTCAACAGTGCTAAAATAGTCAACTTCTCACAGGGCTAAGTGAATCCCCAAAAGTCGCTGGCTGAGTCATTGTCTTATGGTCTAAAAACCTTTCATTCAAGTGTCAAGCATGGGGATCAACTGGACGGAGATAATTTTGCATTCTGCATTACAATTTCAAGCCAACAATAGTTGCTGGAAACTGCCAATTTTAACGAGTACAGCGATTGTCTACTGCCTCTTCAAAAAAGAAGGAAACAGTAATAAGAATAAAGGATAATCCTGCACCTTATTTATGTTTGTACCTTTTGAAGCAAAGCCAGCAATGCTCAAGTACTGAATATGTGACGATGGAAATGATGGAAATGATGGAAATACTTGATAAACTCGCTGGAGGCATAGTAATGTGTATTAACAAAATAAATTTTTACATATTATGTCCCGACAAGTGCCATTATTGACTGGAAAAGCTATGTGTGAACATGCCCCAGTGACCCCTCCCTCCATCAACTTTCTGACTTGTATGCCAATTGCCCCAACAGTAGGTTTTGTTGCTTGCTGGTTCACCACTAACCTGTACTTTGTGATACTTACCATGAAAATGTCCACAGTTTTATAAATTCACAACATCTTGACTGACCTTCCATTTTACAGAATAGCAGCCAATAAAGTAAAATGCAGATGCAAGCCTTTTTGGTTGATTTCATATATCCTGGTATATTAAAATTACGAACAGGTTCATTTCTTTTGTTACACATGGGAGTTTTCATCAAAACTCATTTCATTGATTTTCATCAATCACTCTCTCTGGCAAGGGCAGAAATGCCTAGCTAAAGGCAGAGTCATGTACTTTTACAAGAATATGGCAGGTGTAGTTACAGACATCACCTGAATATTGCTGAATTATCAAAATTGTTGGAATGTTATAAAGCGGTGCATCTGAAGACTTTAACATGGCTGAACTTGGGGTTTATCAGATTGTCACATCCAGGGTATGGAGACAGTACCAGATTCCAAAACAAAAGACCCTTGGGCCTAATGCTCTGCTGATAAAAATCGGATGACTATCACCAAAATTCATTTCCTGAAATGCATTCCTTCCATGACCCTCAGAAATTAGTAAAGGTCAAACATATGATGCAACATCAAACTTCCATATAAACACACATTTGTGGTACATTTGGTACCATTCCCTTTACTCTTTATCAACATATTGAATTAAGTGTCCTCTTCTTAAGTGCTTAATGACCATGACAAATAGGTCAAAGTCACACAACATATTACGAAATTTGACCACTGGCCAAATGCATATTTGGTGCAAGTTTTTCAGTTCAATCTCAATTTAGTGTCACAATAAAATCATTTTCTGATATGCATTCCCTCCGTGACCTTGTAAAAGTAGGTCTAGGTCAATTTGACCCATATTTTCCAATATCAAACTTCTATACATGATACACATGTGGTACACTTGGTATTGCCTTCTAATTTCTCAACATGTCAAATTTAATGTCCTGCACTAACTGCCATAATGACCTCCAAAAAAGGGCACCCCAAAATTTATCATTAGCCTAATACATATTCGGTGTAAATGTAGAAGGTATGTCTCAATCATAAACTTCAATGTACTTTTAATACCAATAATGCTACAGTAGTCCCTCCTTTGAAAGACCACCCCTTTGGGAGACCACCTCCTTTGAGAGACCACAGTTGTCAGGTTTTCTGTAGTACTTTTCATGTTATTTATACCTCCTTTGAGGGACCACCTGCTTTATGTGACCACCTTTTAGGTGGCACTAGGGGCAGTCTCTCAAAGGAGGGACAACTGTAGCTCCAAAATATACCACTAGTGGCACCACCAGGATTCCACACACCAGACTTTTGTCTGTATAATATTCCTGTAATGGCATATTGATATACATGTATGTGCACAAGTTAAGATGTAATCACCATAAGAAAAAAATAATTTCTGCAATGTATTCCCTCTGTGATCTTGAGAAAGAAGATCAAAGTCATCAATATTACGCAGTAACAAACTTCTACATATGGTGCACATCTGTGCTACATTTGGTATGGCAAGACTTACTCCATCTCAACATACCGATTTAAATGTTTTCAACACATTTTGATCCATGTCACTTGTAACACTGCAGACGGTGTCATCAAACTTTAACGTTTTTTAGTTTTTCAGCCCGATTGACATTCCTGCAAAGTTCCGTGATGATTCATTTGTAACTCTTCGAAAGATAGCTTTCTCAAAATTTTGTCACCATGCCACCAATATTGAACTTAACCTGGATTTTTATACATTTGAGAGGAGTCCTGAAAGTTATTTAGGGCTAACTTGAAAATCGTGGACCGTATCACATCCACAAGCAAATGTTTACGGCTGGACTGACAGACAGGAGTGATCACATAAGCTCTGTTACCTGTGGTCAGCAAAGCTAAAAAGAGTACACACAGATATATCAATATGGTAGGATGCTGTCAATTAATAATAAACTCCACAATGGGACTGGAAACGCAAGAGATCGCTCTGGGTTCAAGCCCCATAGTCTGCATTCTGGGCAAACCTAGACAAGACTGTGCAGTGCTGCCTCTATCATTTCTGTTGCCCCATGTGGCAGCATTCCAGTACTTTTCGGACAATTTATCAGTGGTCAGGTTATGCCTTTTACAGCAGCTGACATGTTACAAGTAGCCCATCACTCTCCAGAAAAAGCTCAACAGGACACTTCATGAGGCACAGTGAAAGCCACTTCCAAAGCAAAATAACGGACAACCTTGCAACATTTTTAAAGCTGTGTGAGAATCTCAAGCTGTTCAAATGCACTTGGCTTTGCATCTTTTTTTTCACTCTTTCCCCCCTTTATTTGATCAAAACCATCTGGTCGTATGTTGTCTGCTTTAATGTTTTTGACTAACTTCAGCAGTGATGAAAAAGCATTTTAAATGAGAACTGTCGACAAGACCCATAATAACATGCCCCATGGGATTGGCACTTGCCATACCAAGGAAAGCTGTAGAGTTTTCATTCAAAGGGGAAATAGTTAATTAAATTTGCATATTATATTATTGGAAAAAAAAGGGTGTACTCCCAATAATTGCTGCCTCTGGTGGATCAGGTTCACAAGGTCCACCTGGACTGGGTCAAGAATTTACAGGGCAACTCTTAATGTCCCTTCAGAAAAACACAGACTTATGACAAGTCATTCAGTGCAAATTTTTTAGATGCAGTTTTCAGAGGACCACAGGGCTCCCTTTAAGAATGAGAACAAGACTATTGGGGGGAGATTTACATTATAAATGTTCAGTCAGTAATGGTTTGGCTTTTGTACATTAAACGAAAGAGACCAATAACTGAACCCCATTCTGTCCAAGAATCAAACAAACAGTACAGAACTGTTTTTGATTTGCCTGGTGCCAATATGTAAGAAACTTCAAACAAGAAGCCCATAGGCATCATGCTCTGCTGACAACCAACACCAAAACATAATTTCTGGAAATGCATTCCCTTCGTGACCTTGAGAAATTAATCAAGGTCATCCTTATTATGCAATATCAAGCTTCCACATGATACACCTTCTGCTATATTTGCCTTCTTCTTTATCAAAGTATTGAATTCAATGTCCTTTTCTTAAGTGCTTTATGACCTTGCAAAATAGGTCTTCACACAATCATTTGGTCAATGTGATCCAAAAAGTAGGCCGCCAAGTGGTTTTGTGTACAATGTCTCAAGTGAAACTTTGATCAGGAGACTGGATTCTCTTTGCCATTGATATCCAAGCTATGCCCCGACTTTACAAAATCACCTCTTCCAACTTTACAGGTCTGGTGGGCTAATTCAATTATTGTTGGGAATATGGAATTTTGGATCTTTCAAAAAATTTCAACACATAATTTAAGATGTACAGTGGTACCTCTTTTGAGAGAACGCCCCTATGACAGGTCAAAATGTGGTCTCTCAAAACAGGTGGTCTTTCATTAGAGGTACATGAAAATGATAGCAGTGTTCTGAGAGAGTGGTCTTAAAAAGATATGCGGTCTCTTATTAGAGGGGTCTCTCAAGAGAGGTACCAGTGTAGGTGACACCATGAGTATCATATGCCATCAAGATTTTGACCTCCACAATCCCACTAAATTTCATGAAGATCCACAAAAAAGTTAAAGACACTGAACTGGTCCCAAGATTTTCACATTTTGACCTGTATATTACATAATGCTGCATGTGGCACCAGTATTGATGTTGACCTAGATTTTCATACTCTTTAGAAGTCCTAAAAAGTATACCTGGGCCTAACTCCAAAACTTTTGGGTCCAGAGCATTCACAAAATCACCCTTATGTTCCAACTGGCCATTTGACCCTGACCTTAAACTCCGATGTTATGTTCAAAATGTGCATCTCGCATTCAGCTTTCCATTCATGGTCTGTTTGTGCATATAGGGTAACAACTTTTTTAGTTGTTGAAGAAAAACAATAAACTTTAACAAATGCCAAAGTTCATCATCATTGGGTCACAGTGACCCAAAAAGTAGGTCACTAAATACAGTTTTATGTACCACATGTATGTAGTTGGGTAGAATTTTGATCTGGAGATTCAATTCTCTTTGCCATTGATGTCCCAGCCACACCCTGCTTTCACAAAATCACCTCTTTCAACTTACTGGACAGGCCTGCTGACTAATAAAAAAGATCAAGGTCATTCATAGAAGATACTGGCACTGGACTTGGTCTCTATATTCTAGAAATTTGGCATGTCAAATTTTAATTCCTTTTCCAGATATGGAATTTTACATCTTTCAACAGTTTGGCTCATAATTTGTCAAATTACTGGTGGCATCGCTTCCATCACATGCAAATGAGATATTGGCCTTCTCCACAATCCCACTCATTTCACGAAAATCTATTTAAACATCAAGGATGCTAGATTATCTTCACATTTTGACCCATATATTACATAATGCTGTTGGCGGCACCACCAATACGAAGCTCTACCTAGATTTTCATACACTGTTGAACCACGTCTTCTGTCTTCAAACACAACTACTTTACCAGGTGACACGGGCAGATAAACCGCAACTTTCCTTGGGTAGCACAATGCTACATTCCATCACTGTTTTATACAGCATTTCTACAACCTTAATAACTTTGGGCACTCTCAGCATAAATCCAGCTTATCATTAAAGCACATGGAACAGTCACTCAAGTGCCAGTCCCAACACTTAACACAGAGATAAGCAAGAAGCACAGCTGCAAGAGCTTGAAGCAACCTGCCCACACAGTTAATCACCATTGCATTTAGTCTTTTGCCTTAGAAAATGCATAAGTAGCATACGTGGCTATTTTTAACAGGAAGCCTTGATGTATGTTGAAGAAACTCAACCAATTGTAACATGAGAAAGCAGATTTCAAATTTAGATGTCGAAAATCAACCACAGGCATCACTTGGAACTTATTATAATGGAGATTAATACTGCACACACAGTGTTGCTGCATTTCAAGTCAAACTGTACATTACTTGAAGTATGATGCTCTCTAGACATTCAACTGTTGGCAAGTTGCTTCAGGCGATTGGAATCAAGCCCAGCAGTTTTGCCCCATTGGATATAGATGTTGTCAGTGACTTACACTTGGGTGTATGAAGCACATGCAGATCTTGCTACTTGTGCATGGTCTCATAATGCCCTCATTTTTTAGATGGACCAGTTTTCTTAGTTTATGAAAAAAGGAAAGAAAAAAAAACAACAAACAAACTCATCAATCCTGGTGTTCTTTTTTTTATTGATCCCTATGTTACATTGAAAGTCATTTACTTCTTCTTGGACACACCCACAGTCCTACCACGGCGCCCTGTAGTCTTTGTGTGCTGGCCCCTCACACGTAAACTGCAACATAAAAAGGTTATTTTACCTGATGTTTGATTTGCCTGTAAATAATGATAATATATATTTTGACTGAGTATCTGTACCATGTTAATTTCTACTGAATGAGTTGAAAGAAGGCCTGATTACATTACCACCAGAGAAGAATGCTTACTTTACTCTTTCTTCAAAGTATGATTTTTTTGAAAGCATCAATACATTATATTATTAATGAAAATAAACTTTACATTTTTATGTCTGTTTATTTTTTTGTTACTGTAGCATTTTAGTTGAGTTAACTAGTCAGATGTACAATGCATATTTTCCATTACAAAACCTAGTTTCAAACCAGATTTTAACAGACTACCATACATTTCCAATTGGTACACTTACAGTTCTGAATCAACACAAGTTAACCAGAGTAAACAGTTTATATCCCCATTGGAAAGGCAAAATTTCCAACACAAGATTAAGAAAGCGACTGCATATATTACCTTCCTAAATATAAATATACATCACTGATATACTTATCCTAAATACTAATAGTACATTAGATTTTTACATATGCAATACACACTGACTGTTACCAATACTAAATAATTTCAATTAAAATTCAGCAGTTTGTATTCTCTTTGATAAAATAGGAGGAAGCAATTGGTTTATTATCTTTTCCTGCTTAACAATAGTGTACATACCCCCAGAAGTGCCTCAGACCTCTGTGTGCCCTGATTTTCTTCAATCGTTCCAGATCCTCACGGAGTTTGTTATCCAATACGTTAGACATCACTTGTGTAAATTTGCCATCTTTTACATCCTTCTGTCTGTTGAGGAACCAGTCAGGGATCTTGTACTGGCGAGGATTGGACATAATAGTAATGATCTTGGAGACCTGGAAAATAGGAAAGAACAACTAAGGTTTACTGTAAGCCTCATGTGCTTGGTCAAATTAAAATGAAATATTATGTAAGAGAGCTGAGCTTTGATGAATGCCAGTCTGTCATCAATATTCTTGGAATTTTAAGTGTACTTTTCCCAAATGGATGCGACTTTCATATTCAAAGCTAACAGGTACCAACACAAGTATCACCTTCTGTTATACAATTTACAGCAGGCACATTTTGCCCACTGTTCAATGTGCTCCCAGTTGTGACCTCAATCACAGACTTGTCTTACTTTTTAAGTACTTAAGTTTAATATGTATGCATATCTAAAAGTTTCATAGTTTTCATCCATCAAGATACAAACCTCATCTTCAGACAGTTCTCCTGCCCTCTTGCTGAGATCTACATCTGCCTTCTTGCAGACCACATGAGAGTAGCGTCTTCCAATACCCTGCAAGATCAATATTAAAAAGATGCATTTAACATATCAGGGCTCAAAATTACTCGAGGCATTTGCTGCCAATGAACGAACTTGCTGCCCCCATGCTTTTAAAAGTCAACATTTTAAGGTGCTTCCTTCTTATGTTTTCATGCTTTCTGTCTCTGTCAGGGACTGCTGGTGCCATTAGCCACATGCTGCTGTTTCACTCATTTGGTTGAAGAAATTCACAAATGGTTAATTTATTTTAAATTGAATTATACAAGTGTCAGGTCAAATCATGCAACAATTATTATTTTATTTCACAATTTTGTTGCAAATTTTGAGGACTGAGAACTGTGCTTGTGTTTATCCCAAAATTTGGCCTTAAATGTTCAATTTATCTTGCTTTCAACATGTTAAACTTTGATACATGGACAGGATTAATTCCCTTGAAGCAAAATTATATTTTCTTAACTGATTGTAAGGTGAACACTTAAATCAACTCGGCAAACATATGCAAAAAATGTGACATTTTAATGTGTTGTATAACAGTTTTAACCTATGGTGCAGATTTGTATTAATGCCAATTTCATTAGTCCTAATAAGAGGGTGCAGGCAGAGTAGGCTCCAGTGTCCCTCTGGTTGAGGCACTTCAATCTAAAGGAACAGTTGTATATTTTCCACGTTTTCTGTTGTATTTTTCACCTTAATAAATTACAATATTACATGTAGATGCACCATTTTCATAGTAAAATTTTGGTGTGTGACTCGAAGGATTCTGAAAATTTTATTTTGTTAGCTTTGAAAGTAACTAGTTCTTCTTCAATGTTACTTGAACATACAATGTGCTGAGAATACACAACTCTTGTCCAGAATTTTGTACAGTGGGTTGTGTTTTCAGCTGAATATCCGTGAAATTGCAGACTTGACCAAAATATCTACATGACTTGCAATAATGACAGCAAAAAATAGAAGAGTAAGTGAGACAGTCTAGTTGTGCCTGTTAAACATTGATGCCCAGTGGCTGGTCTTTTTAAGGCACACCGTGTTCTAAGGGGGCTTGCAATTATTTTACTATCCACTAACTGTGGGCATGCAGATTTTTAAAACTTTATCTTGTGCTTAGAGCAACTTGTTTGTTGACTCCTATTTCCTCGGTCTACATTAGACCAGTGACCTAGATCTAATAAGTTGACAACTCTCCAATAATTTGTCAAGGGGCCATCAATAATGTGTTATCATTTTCATATATGTATATAGAGTACTCTTTTACATATAGCCCACCCCCAAACTCCCAGTTAAGTACTGTCCAGCTGACTTTGACCCAGATATTGATAATGAATTCTTGTATATTTTGTGGGATGGGTCTTGCAACCCCTCCAAATATGTGTTATCTTTAGGCAGTGTGCAACTTGTGAAAAGGCTGAACTGCCTCAAAATGCTTTTGTTGAGTGTATTAAAATCTATTATGGCAATTCTCAAGGACATGTATTACAAACATATTTTATTCCATGAACTGATGCATTCCAGTGCACAACGTGACCATGCTGAAGCATAAATTATCTTACCTTGATAGCGGTCAGTGCAAATGCAATCTTGCGTCGACCATCAATATTCGTGTTCATAACACGCAAAATATGTTGGAATTTTTCTGGAATTACCAGAGTACCCTGTAACAAAAAACACCGTCATAAATACTGTATAGTTTGACATATTGGCAGAAGTCATGCCACATGATAAAATACATATTTGGGATCTTTGACTTTGTCACTCAGATTGCCTTCAGGACTAGCTCTGTGACAGATTCAGGTAGTACAGGGTGGAGGAACAACTGGAGAATGTCTCAAGTCACATCTTAATCGCCTTGCTATCCTGTGATGCTAACTTGAATTCACAGCGCTGACGCATACAGCAGAATGGCTGTAGAATGAAAAGCACCATATTTTCATGATTAAGTTTGAATCCCAACACATAATTGTACTCTATCTTTATTCTATATGTGATTCAAAGAACCCACATGCCATGTTTTGTGGACAGCAACATGACGGGAAGTAGACTTTTGATCGCTAAAAACTCAGATAAATGCCTTTTCTTGCAGTTATTTAAAGTATGCAATTTATGTAAAATCGCTGTGATTTGGGTCAAATTCATGTAATTTTTTCCATTCAAACCCCATTAGAAAGCTCTCATCAAGACGAAGATGGACACATAAACACTGTGCACATGGAATCCTTTTTTTACCCCCACTACTGAAGAGCTACTCTTGATGAAAATTAAACCAGCGCAAAGTATGCTGGCTTTCCGGTCAAGCTTCCGTCGCTCAAGTGGCGACACAAGTTGACATGCGAGGGCTGGCTTATCAGGCAGCACGCCTTTGAAGTTCAGCTTAGGCGTTTAATGGCATAGTATCTGATAAAAGTTGTGTGTATTCCAAAGTTGTTCCTCCACCCCCTTCTACCTCCATGTTACTATCAACTCACGCTTTACAATGTCAACAGTATATGGAGCCTTTTAAACCTCACCTGGAGGCATGCAAAATGAACCACATAACAAGTGGTGAATGGTGATATTTGCCATGAGTGTCAGCAATCTACTCCACCACGCCAAAACACAAATAAAACCATTTTTTAACAAGAAGCAGGCCAACAGGTTTAAAAATATGTGACACTAACAAACGAAAAGTTCTCACAAATCAAGGATCAGTCTTGCATTCAGTTCTCCACCAGTTAATTGCACTTTTTTTATTTGATTTTGTATTGCATGGCATGCTATTTGTACATTCTGCACTTCAGGTGATTTGGCGTCTCACATCTAACGTGAACATGGCATTAAATAAGTATTTCAGTAAACCACAGATCAGTTTGTGGTGTGTTAGGACACCGAAACACAAACTGGACGTTGTGAGGAGCATCAATTGGAAGACTTTGAAAGGAGCTATCTTTCTGTTCATGGGGCGGTATATTCTCTGGAAAACATTACTTCACATAAATACAGAGCTAAATTCATTTTTGTGATATTACAGAGTTTCTTTAAATGATTTGATTCAATAACTAGCAACAGATTCTATAAGGATGAAGCTGGATTTTACAGCATGTCCACTATATTTCTCACCATGATGGCGGCCGATGTTGAAAGAGGAAGTTTGTATTGCGCATGCGTCAATCTGGAAATTGACAACATGGCGGAAGATGCAGAAACTGCAAGTGAAGAGGTAAATTATTATTTATATAGCAATGGAATTTAGTTGTATTTTACTATTGTGTTTATGCACTTAAAATCCAAGAAACATACTTTCAATTTTTACGACTGCAGTTCGATAAATGTCTTTTTGATGAAAACACAATATAATGAGTCGCCAGTGACAGTGTCGGCTGGTCTGTCAATTTTGTATGAAGCCGTGACACTGTCAATGACAGTGAACAGTCATCTATATGATTAAAAGGATTAAACTAATGACCTAGAAAGTTTTTATGTTACCCTACGACAGTTAGTAAGGGAAATGTATCTAACGAGTCAAAACGTATGCAGTAGAACAAGACCAGCAATACACACACTGATACAAACAGTCCTGTTTGGCACTTGGTCTTGGCCGCTTTGGGAGTTTGGCGTTAGGGGAGTGGCAACTCCACTTATCAAGTGCTGCATTACTGGGTCTGAGAGCGTCCTTACAATCCTTATCCCGATTTTCTGGGGTAAAACCCTACAACTCAAATGTGCATTCAATGGTGCATGAGGTACAGTGTTTTAAGTCGGCTTTCAGTGCAGGCAATAATGCCCCTAACGGGTCATGGTTGTGAAGAAGCTCCATCAGTAGCCTTGATTTTTGAACTGCAATGAACATGTAAGTAACATTGTAAGTAAGTAACAAAATTTATTGACACTCAAATACAGGTCAATACTGACCTATTTGTCACACATACAACATAAATATCAAACATAAATTACCTACTTTTCATACATATACAAAATTGTTGAATAGGTCTATATACTTAAGCTAGTGTAGTACTGGTCTGTAGACAGTAAAACAATAAAGGGACAACAAAATGCCAACATGAGGTGGCAGCAATAACTGTTAGCAGCTTTAGAGAGAGCAGCATTTAAGATGAGCGCTTTCATAAAGTCCAATTACCTTGATAACTTATTACATCACAGCATGTTTACCGCAGTGCATCTTGGGGGATTGCTGAGGACAAGGCCAAAGCAGGGCATATAGTATAACACTTTTGTGGTCGCAGTATGGCTGATGTCCTCATAATGTTAGATAAAAACAGCGTCCCCAGTGCTAAACTACCTTCTGCAATAGTGGAAGACAACTCGTAGGAAGAGTACAACGATGGCTGCGCAGTTCAACTCGTAGGGAATCTTGAGGTTTTCATTTCTGATCAGTTTGATCCAGGTTTTCATCTCTGTTTTGTCAGATGGTAACTGGTAAAAGCTGAGTCCAGGTGTTTCCTCTTAAAATTTTTCCACTTCGGCATACAACAGGTAACATTTGGCATTTTCTAACTTTCTATGATCGGAACTTGAACATATGTGTATCACACTGGCAAGAGTCAACACTGCATGTGCACATCTAATGTACTCCACTGTCAGTCTGAACTGGTGGCTGGGTGTGTCAGCGGCGACCCCCCAAGATGCATTGCAGTAAACATATTGTGATGTAATAAGGTGACAAGGTAATTGCACTTTTGTTTTGTTTGCTATTTTGAAATTGCACATAGTTTACTCAAATGTTACAAACTGAACCCATTATGTTGAAACATTGAGACTTTCAAAGTGAGGAGTAGGTGTCATCATAGGTTTTGTTTTACATTTCTGGTGCTGAAAGTCCATTGTTGCAGTACTTGTTAGGATTTACTTTGATTTGTACGAGTGGTCTTCGCTGCAACTGTTTATTTCACAATCACTGGGACTGAATATAATGCCCCAGTTCGTTTCTACTTCAGTTATACACTGGCATGTAGTTTAACTAAGATAGGCTATCCAGCTAGAAAGGGTACATACTGATTCAGAGGTAAGTCAAATTGTTCTTATCTGAACTTGGTCTATACCAATTTAGTACAGTGGTACCTCTTTTGAGAGACCGCCCCTACAGCGGGTCAAAATGCGGTCTCTCAAAACAGGTGGTCTTTCATTAGAGGTACAACAACATGGAAAAGGTAGTGCAGTGTTCTGAGCGAGCGGTCCTAAAAAGATATGTGGTGTCTCATTAGAGGGGTCTCTCAAGAGAGGTACCACTGTAATTATGTTTGGTTTGACAGACCTGTATTTTTATACATATAATGAAGCTCTGTGTTTATAAGCAAAAATTCAATTATTTAGCTACGTTCATGTTTATTTATTATTATGTGGGTTATTTTAGCTGAATACAATGTATTTAGCTTAGACAAGGAGCTGCTACTCAGAGAGACATGTATGGGTACTGGCTCTGAAGCATGTTCTGAGTAGTTACCTGCTGAAGACCCTTTAATCTATATAGGCAACCTATTTCAAAATTCTACGGAGGAATGTGCACATTATGGACATTAGTACTTCCATATATGTATATAGGTTACACAGTGACAGGTTAGCTTATGGATAGTCAAGAGTTGGGACTGCGGAATAGGGTAAACACTACTAGGAAGTGGTTCTGTACAAAAAAGCACAAATACAAATTAACATTACCCATTTTACTTCCATTTTCTGATGCCAAATGTTCTGGAGATTTCTGCAATCTATATGTGATCTCATGTTATTTTCAGGCTCTTGAAGTCAACAACCTTGACCTTGGTGAATTAGATTTAACATCAGAAGAATTTTTGCTGGATGAAGTTGGAGGTAATTTAGTTATCTTTTTTTCCCTTTGTTTTGGGAATGAAGGACACCTCTGTCAATACGAGAATAAATGGTAAATACAACTAACATGTACATATCTATATTTGTTGGGCTGTGTTTCATATAGCTTGAAAAAAATGAATATAATGCCTTGCATAGACCCTTTCTATTATGCAAATTGAGAAGACTTAATTAGAAAATTTAATATCCTAATAATGATAACATATTTCTCAATGCTACACATGGTTTGAAAACTGAAAATTGTGCGTACACTTTTTTTAGTATTTCTTGTATCGAAATGAAAATAATTGTGCATACACTTTTATCAATATTTCTTGTATCCAAATTGAATTTACTTCATAATGTTCATTTACAGTAGTGGTTTAATAGGAAACTTCCAAGTCTGAGTTTTATGGCTGTGTCACTTTTGTGAACAAATTGGGGATATGGAGCTCTTCACAAGGAAGAGTTCATATTTTAAAAACATGTCTAGCTTTGATCATTGATTAACTGTTGCCACAGAGACAACTGGGGTGCCCCAGTTATCTCATAAATTACGGTAATATAATAAAAAGAATTATGAACCGTGTGTTCTGTGAACCTCTATAGCACACTTACGGTTGCAGGTTTTCATGCTAAATACTGTGGTCCACTTCATCATACTGCTGTTGTAGTCAATAGCAGTCCCATGCTCCAGTTATCCTACTATTATATCCAACAAAGTCGATATTTTCATGCTGCTGCTGCAGTTCATTTGAGACCTGTATTTTCCATGTATTTCCTGCATTCATCTTGTATGGTTGTGTAAAATGGTCCATGAGGTGGCACCAGCAAATTGAATTTCCCATAGGTTACCAGTTCAGCACATCCTGGAATATCTTTCAAGAGCAAGCTTTAACTCTGAGGAAGACCATGCTCAACAATTAAGTTAAACTGGTATTTGTAAAATTAAGGGTCTTGACATAGGTGATGAACACCAAACTCTTGACTTTGCCCCACCTGAAAGCAATCAGTTTGGATTTTTACTTGTCCACACTGAAACATTTTTTCATGTGTTGTAATTCCCCCCCCCCCCCCCTGCTCCCTCCCCCCTCCAAATAATTTAAGAAAAATGCCCATATTGCTTTGTTTTTTAAGAGTTGGACATGGATTGAACATATACTTTGTGGATTTTTACATTAAACAATTTCCACCACTCCAGTCAAGCCAACCTCTGAGCCCTTCCCATCACATGGATATCATGAATAAAGTGGACTTGTAGCTGTTCTTAATGGTGATTATCAGTTATTTTATTTTATTTTTTTTATTTTGTACAGTGCACATCCAAGCAAACTTAGATGATGAAATTGTCAAGGAAGCTCTGAAAACGGTAAGCTGTTTGTTCTCACTGGATCATATGGCATATATTGTAAATTGCAGTACATTCCACTTGGACGCATTACCTGCGCTAACTTATTTTACAGACTAATTTACAAGTAGAAACAGCAGGTTTACTTTACCAAATTTGTCAGTGTGCCTTAAAATAGCAAAATTCAAAATATTAAAACTTTTTTGCTCTGCTGATCAAAGGTCGCAAAGCTTATATAATTATGCGACTGCTCATGTCTCTCAGTCCGTAAATTTTGCTCGTTAGCGCGATACCCCCCACAGTTTTGCAAGTTAGCCTAATATAACTTTCAGGACTTAAAGGGTGTATGAAAATCTAGGCCCTTTTCCATATTGGTGGCGCCACCTACATTATGTAATATAGGGATCAAAATTTGAAAATCTTGTGAACACTTTACCATCTTTAATTCTTGGTGGATCTTCACAAAATTTGGTGGGATTGTGGGGAAGGTCAAAGTCTAAGTTGCAAATGATACTGGTGGCACCACCTATAATTTGACGGAAATTATGAGCGAAAATGTTTTTTAAGATGTAAAATTCCATGTCTTGAAAAGTAATTTGATTAGACTTGCTGAATTTATAGGATGTATAAACAATGTACAAAGCTAGAATTTGATATAATATTATTGACCTTGACCTATTTTTTGTGAGGTAACCATGCCTTCAAAGTGAAAGAGGTGATTTTGTAATGGCAGGGTGTAGGTTGGACATCAATGGCAATGTCAGGGCAGCACCAAGCCTGTGGGCATCTTGTATTACATAATCTGGGTAACCTTGATCTTCTGTCCCTAGGTTACTGAGGACATAAAGTTAAGGACTCACGAATTGTTGTCTTGGTAAATGCAAAAATATCCATCACAGGAATTACACAAATAAGCTCTGATTACATGTGGAGCAAAGTGCCATCTAGTGGACAGTTTATACACTAAATTTACATAAGCTTCATATGTTCAGAAGCCACTTGAGGACTCGCAACTTTCAAATGAAGATGTAGGTGTAGCCACAGTGCCAGCAGAGTGTTAGGCCCATGGGCCTCTTGTTGAGAATAATCAAATGTACCTTGAACACAGTGGACTGCAAATTGGCATTTGACTGTCCCTGTCTTTTATAATAATAATCTAAAATGATGAAACATTTAACATCTTCCAAGTGTGTCTGATTAGTGTAACTAAAATTCTCCAACTTTCATTTTCACTATGTTGGATGTGCTTGTAGGATAAACCTGTGAATTGAAGTTGGATTTATACCTTTTATGGGGCCACCTTGGAAATAAACCAGTAGATTTTAGGGGCTACCCCAGCAAAATTAATGCTTTTATTGTTATATGAATCACACCGTTTTTATATGTATTGATTTTGTGAAAAAAATCAAATCAAACCTCAGTTTATAATGCTGTTGAAGATATTCAAAATTTAATTTTTCTGGTCGTTCTACAACTTTCAGTTTCATTGGATGCACTGATCACACTAACCTATGATTTGGAATTGTGATGACACTCCTATCTTACAATACTTTTGATGATATTCAACATTAAGTTTTGCAAGCTTGTCTAATTAGCATGAATCAAAATTTCTAAGCCTGTTTCTTTTCATAGGATGTGCCCATAGCACAAACCTATAATTTAAGTTGTATTGACACCCCTATGTATCATACTGTTAAAAATATTAGACATTTAAATTTACCAAGTGTGCCTAATTAGCATAAATTAGATTTCTACAATTTCCCTTTTTTTTCCATCGGATGCACTTATAGCCGAAAAATTTGAATTGAAGTTGTATTGACATTTCTGTGTGTAATATTTTCAAACATATTCAACTTCTAAGTTTTCCAAGTGTGCCTAATTTGCATAAATTGAATTTTACAAGATTCATTTCATTTTATTGGATGTGCCTAAAGCATAAAGCTGTGAATTGTAGTTGGATTGACACATGAGATATGGGAGATTGAAACTTCAATTTGCCTGTAATTTGCATAATTTTGACACAAGTTTTGAATGACAAAAGTTCATGGTCTTTCTTGTTTGATTCATTTATGTGACATATTCAGTTATCTGACAGATTTCTAAGGGAAGAGATGGTGACATTATAGCGAGTTTTCATTGTACTACTTACTTCAAATAACAGGATCAATTTCAAGATAGGGTTATAACTGAGCAATTTTGATTTGTAGCTGTAGTGACATCCATAAAAGCTCCAGACAAAATTTAGAGGGGGGGGGGGGGGGGAGAGCATGAGAAAATTTTTTGACAAAACAGTGCTATAGCAGGTCACCAACAAAAGCTCAGAACAAAATGAGAGAGAGAAAGAGCTTAGCGTGCTCACAATTATGACAGTTCCTGCAGTTTAGTGAAACATAGTCTCAACATGTGTCACATTAATGGTCATTCCCTTCTTACTAACCATGATATAGTGTCAACATTTATATGTATATCTGCAACTGTACTTGTAAGTCATTTTTCACATTTGGTCTTTGTTCATTCTTCTTCAGGGTGTTGATTTGCGGCAGTATTCCAAGCAAGTGGAGACCGAGTTGCTTGAGGTGGAGAATGCATCCATCCATGATTGTATCCTATTCTAGTTAATGTGCAAATATTTACATGTGGTTCGGCTTTTAACATTGGAGAATAGGAAGAGCAAATACAGTTTATGTGTGCATAACTACGGTGACCTCTTCACAATAATTTCTGGTACTGCGGACTACTTTCCCATGGCTTCATAAGCCATACTATGTTAACAATCAGTTTTTGCCCAAAAGGTAGAAGGGGTATTGTCGTCACCTACGCGTTCATCCGTCCATGCCTTGTTAACTCCATATCTCCAAAAATACTCACTTTACAGAGACCAAATTTTTATCACAGGGGGTCATTGAGATGCTTCAGGTGGCTATGGAAACGTAGGTCACACTACTACATTGAAGAAAAAATGCTGTTAACACAATATCTATAAAAAAAAACATTGAATGCAGCTTCATCAATTATTTATGACAGTGTCCTAAGGATGCCTCAGATACCTAGTGAAAACTAGGTCACTGGGTCACATATTTTGGTCACAGTGCTGCATTGAAGAAATATCTCCTTGCCATAATATCTCTGCTCATTGCATTTGCACCAAAGCTTTGTCATTAGGTCAAACAGAAGTAACCTTGACCTACCGGTGGGGTATTGTTGTCACCTTTGTGTCCGTCCGTATGTCCTTCCAATTCTCTTTTTATTTTTTGCAGAAGTAATAAAATTGGGATTTTGAGTGGTTGGGCCTATACATATTGGAAACACTATAGTCTGTATTTAATGAAGAATATTTCAAAGGTTGAGAGGACCAGTTTAAAACCACCAGTTGTCTTTTGTGGGTGACTGCCTGTCTCAAGTCAGGAGTGAAGTTTGTTTCTTTGCATTGGTATTGGAAGATGAAGGTTGATGCTTTGGTAACTCTGGAATCTCTTTGCTGTCATTTTTGGGTTTGATATTCATGAATATGGGTCATGTTTTTCTACATAAGTGTATCATACTAGAGTTGTCCCTCCATCCTGGCTGAGGGGTTTGCAGCCACTGAACGGCTTCTAGTCATATTTACCATAATACTGTAAAGCTCTTTCAGAGTCTGCATTATTTTCAGAGAATTTTAGTGTGTGTTATGTGTGAGTATACAGTCCAGGAACCTTTTTGCTGGCTCCTACTCATTTGTTGAGTTTGCAAACAAGTTGGATGTTGCGATCCTCTCACCTTACGAATGATCCTGCAACTTGTGGGATCAGGATGGATGGATTAACAGTAAATATAAGCACTCAACATGGTGTCAATGTTGTAGAATATCCATTGGATTATTGTGAAGGAGGAATGTTTGTGGTATATGTACAGCTCTTTAAAACAAAAAATTTGCAAGATTTTCATGGATAACTCAACAACATTCCCAAACTGTCCATGGTAGTAGCCATGTTTATTAATGCCATTTGTTCACTGCAACACAAAGGCTTATTGGAGCTGAACTTTTTCTTCACACTGTGACTTGTGGACCTGATTTTATTTGCATGCCGCTTATTAATCATTAAATGCTAAAAGTGTAATCATTAGGTTCATACATTATATTATCGAAGCAGAAAAGTAAAAACTTGAAATAAACTTGTGAACTATTTTCTTTACTCTCATATTTGTCTGTTTATGCCATCTAGTGACAATTTT
Organism: Hermodice carunculata; assembly: GCA_964020975.1. Lineage (NCBI taxonomy): Eukaryota > Metazoa > Annelida > Polychaeta > Eunicida > Amphinomidae > Hermodice > Hermodice carunculata. The sequence continues at coordinate 37,786,632 of OZ026625.1, forward strand.
TGGCATTATGCAATTCTTCAAAGAATGAGCAGGTCAAAAGACAATTTTTTTTTCAATTTTGGCGTATAAACAGGAAAAAATTATTTTCCACTGCAAAATTGTATTTTTGTCAAGAAGAAACATTTTTCATGTGAGATAAGTATGGGGTATATGTGAATATTTTTTAACACAACTGCTGAAGTGCTCTTTTCTTGATTGATAAATGTCATTGTGCTAAATATGCACAACTTTTAAATATATATTCTCAAATGAACCAGTATGTCTCTTTGACTATCAAACCTCAGATATTAAAGAAAGTCAGAACATTGCCAGTCTTCATAAACAGATAGCATCATGTGACACCATTCTGGAGGTGAGTACACTGGGTGAGAAAGTACAGTAGTATTAACTATTTATAGTCTTTGTTTTGTGGTAGAGAAGATGTCGATTTAGAGGACAAACAGAAATTAGCTGATGGCCTTTATGGGTGATAAATTCACAAGTTTTCTATTTTCCGTTGTTTGCACAAAATGTGTTTATTTTTAATATGTACTTTTATCACAGGTGAGTGAACTACAACACACACACACACTCACACATACACACACACACACACACACACACACACACACACACACACATATATATCCTAGTATATGTGTCTTTTGCATGGAGTAATGGTGTTAGCATTAGAATGAGAGTGCTGGCAGATACAATCCTGTGGATCATGTGCATGTACGGAATATTATAATTCTTGGGTTTATATTTCACAACTGAGTTGCCAGTTAGAACAGTGTTAAATCCCTGCAGAGTAGTTGTGGTAACCTTAATCTTTAATGGTGGCAACCATTGCCACAGTGAATGTGAGCTTCTCTGTTACTTAATCCTGATCTTGTGTTTTACAGGTCAGCAGGAAAGGATGTATTGGTTTTCTAATGAGCATAAAGATAAAGATAAACAGCTCTATTTCAGACTAAAAGTCCATATATACACATCACATACATAAAATGTATACATGTTGGTAAAGTAGTATAAAGGGTAGTAGGATCAGCCTCCGGTGAGGATGGCTCGCCACTTACGTGCAAAGATGGAGGTTTGCATGTCGCTGTTCTTAAGTTTACAAAGTTAGTCATTTGTGCTTTTATGCACCCTGCAAAGAAAATTGCACACTATTTTGCACATAGTATCATTTCCTGCTGGTCCCTGAAGAGTTATGTTTTGTAACGAAACCATTCAGACATTTCACTATATTGTTACCATCACAGCCCTTGCACAGTTATAAAGTCATCTCTACTGAAATATGGTAATACGTGCAGACAAAAAAATTCTTTCTTTCTTTGTGCAGAGGATGGAGCAGATGTTGAACAGTTTCCAGGCAGACCTGGGCAGTATCAGTAATGAGATACAAACACTACAGGAACAGTCAATAGCCATGAATGTCAAGCTGAAGAACAGACAAGCAGTCAGGGGAGAGCTCAGTCAATTTGTAGATGAAATGGTTGTATCTGAAGCAATGATTACGTGAGTCACAGAACTTATCTATTTTACACATGTAATTGTACTGCAAAGTTTCATTTTATTAGTATTTTTGTTTCATTTTTTGCATAGATGGCCAACCTGCCTATTGTGAGTTAGAGAGAGATTTTGACCCGATTCTAATCTGAGGACATACAGTGGTGCCTGCTGTGAAGATCATCTGTTTGAAGATACATATACTGCGTGTATTTTTAAGAAGGCTCCTCAGAGGCATTTTATTAATTTTTGTGCTGACTGTGTATGCAGGGCTTTGTCCACCACAGTCGCAACCACACTTTGGCCTTGTTAATTTTTCTTAGTACCTCTGCTTGTGTACCAGTAATTTTATAAGCACCATCAAAGTAATTACATGTACCTATGTGCATCTTTTTTTTTTTCAAAAAAAAAAGAAGAAAAACAAAGTAGTTTGGTTTGCAAAATACTGTGAATGTAGTAATATTATCTTATTGATGGTAATTGGACCTCTATGTGGCTTGTGGGCTGATATATTTACTGTACACAAGGGCCACATTGGGTGTAAGCTTGTGGTAAAGTGGCTTATTTTTGTCTAACTCATTAAGTGACCTGTGTGAAAATTGTGTGGTATTTTCCATGTCTTGTAGGCACATCTTAGAGACCCCTGTCACTGAAAGAGAATTTCTGGAACAACTACATGAACTGAACCACAAAATAAACTTTGTTAAAGAACAGTCCTTCAAGGATGCAAAATCTTGCTATGATGTTAGAGATATTCTGGAAAGATTAAAAATACGGGTGAGTAAAACAGTGGAGGTATTTTGCGTAAAGTGAAACATTTGTTGGATAGTTATTGTTCAAATTATAATTGAAACGTATCTTATGTTGGAGGAAATATTTCATAATGTAAGTTGACTGTTATGAGCATGTAATATCCTGAATTAACACCAAGATAAAATATCAAGATTTATTTATCCAAATTAACCTTGAGTTGGATTCAACTTGTGTATTTAATACAAAGAGAAACTTAACAAACCTAATTCTGTAAGCCCATGTACCGTTTGAACACTATCAAGTATGAAAAAAAAAAATGCCCAGTTAAATACATGTGCTCCAAAATGGGCTTCCTCCACGAAAAACCACGAACATTTATGATTAAACAGAACACACCTTCAGCTAGCAGTAAGATACAGACCCTGAGCTAGATATTTAAAGTCATCAGTGACACAGTTTTGAAGCCATGGTGGATTCTGAAGAGCATTTGTAGCAATTTGTAACCTTACATTTGACCTGTGGTATTTTGTTTTGCAGGCTTTGGCCAAGATTAGAGAGTTTCTTCTGCAGAAGACCTACCAATTCAGAAAACCCATGACCAACTATCAGGTCCCACAGAATGCAATGCTCAAATTCAGGTAGGTTTCAGGGCAAGACAATTTCTCAAAAATTCCCAAGGGGCTTATGAGGATTGAAAATCAATAGCCTCCCTCCCCCGTTTTGACCCGTACACACCAAGCTCACATATTAATTTTATTTTATTGTTATTAATTTTTTGTTTGTATGTTTAGTCCTCATGATATGTTGTTCTGACATTTAAAAAAAAACAAAACAGTGATGACATTTTGGTTGTACCATGTTCTGACACCTTAGTGCATCCATTCAGAAATCCTGTTTCTGAAAGAAATTTTGAAGTTAACTCCCAGAGCTAGGGCTTTGTTGAATTTTTTTACTTGCTTCGCTTGAGATTTTTTTTTTTTGTCCTGGCCTCGCTGACATGCAAATTGTTGAGCCCTGGTCTTTAAAAGAAAAAAAAAAAAAAAAATGGTTGTAGCATGTGTAAAGCTTTACAAGTGTGATCCATTTCACAGCAGGTCAACTAGAGTGTATATAGCACTTTTGTGTTTTTTTTGAAATTTTAAAGGGACATGACCAGCATGAAAGGTTGCATTTGTAGATGTATGGTACACGCTATGCCAACATGAACATAACATGGTTAAAAAGGCAACAATTTTGTGACTGGTTAGGAGAATCTACTAAAAACAAAATCAGAAGATTCAGTTACTAAAAATTATGTACTTTTCAACCTTGCACACCTGTCAGAAAATTTATTATTTGAAATTTTGTGTATTATAGTCTGGTTTTGCTTGCTGCAGATTCTTCAATGAATTTCTCATGGCTAATGAACGGCACATTGCCAAAGAAGTAAGAGATGAATACATTGAAACCATGAGTAAGATTTACTATTCCTACTTCAAAAGCTATACAACTCGACTTATGAAATTACAGGTGAGTGTGGTGTGGAATAAAAACACAAGCTTAAGCTGAGACCCCCTCCTGTCTTAAAAAAGTACATGACCTAATCCTTGATTTATGCATAGAGTTGTATTTTAACACAATCCCCACTGGCTGATGTCATGGCCATGAGTTTTTGTAAACAATGGAACTTTTGCCGAAACAGTAATTCAAATGTATCATGACATTTCAAAAGGACATTGATATTTAGAGACATTTTTTTTTTAAATGCACATGTGCTGTGCAGTAAAGTTTATACACTTGCTAATTGCACATCTTGCATTCAAATAACAACTTAAAGATGGAGGAGGGATTAGTCTTTGGTTTACATGCATAACTGAGTCACAGAGAAGCATTTTGCAAAAAAAAAACAAAAAACAGTTTTACCCATTAGCCTTCCTCGTTAGCATACTTTCTCCGGGTGGTAGACTGTTAGCACCTGGCAGGGGCCAACAGTCAGTTGCCCTGACAAAGTCTGCTAAGGAGGCAACCCATTAGCAAAAAGTGGTTTTCCAGAATCCTGTATTTCTTGTAACATGCACTTGCAAAGATTAATTGCTGGTATGAATAGTGTTTATTTGACACCATCATTTTAAGACCTTTGTGTGTGCGTTTATTTTTCGACGTGATCAGTATGAGGAAGTAGCTGACAAGGACGATCTGATGGGAGTGGAAGACACAGCTAAAAGGGGTATCCTTTGTTGTTCTGTTCCAAACAGTCAAGACTATTGTTTTAAGTCTTGCAGTGCCAAGTTTTTGACTGAGTCAACAGCTTTCCTCAATGTGCATTTGGCACAATGTGCTTAAAGCATGCCGAGGAAAGCTGTTGACTTAGACTATTATTTTCTATGTAACTACATGCATGTTGGTACTTGAATGAATGGTCCTTTTACAAGCAACATGAGTCTATCACCCTTATTATAATTCAGAGCAGTTCATTGTAAGTAGTTCCACTTACATCACTGTTGGCACTGAACGAGTTACATCGAAAAAAGATTACAAATTTGTTTGAACAGAAGTTTCTGTACTCTTTTTCTGTCTTATTTCTTACAAAGCCTCTAAAATTAATGTTCTTCATGTATCATGGTAAAGGATCAGTAATAAAATTAAAATTGTTATTGTTGCATTGGGGTTTCATTTTCATTGATATTGCTAGCTTGTACTAGTCATCAGTTGTTCATTTATCCTGCATAGCAACATTGCATATAGTTGGAACAGTGAACCAATTAATTGTCCATTTATATGGCTATGCAGTGTATTAGTGACAAAAAAGTATATAAAAGTCAGGTAAATCTCTGACTTTCAATAAATAATGCGTAACTTTGCCTACTCAGTATACACAAGACTCTTGTTTACACTTATTAGGATAAAAGAAGCACTCGTAACTGTTAAAAATCCCTTAACAGTTGTCAGGTTTTTTCTCTGCTAAGCCGTCTCTTAAAAATAGATCTACCATTTTCACACTTGGAAATCGGGGAAGTGTACTGACGTCTGACCTGGAGGCACCAGTCCTTGTTCCACATGCTGCACAGAAATCAGACCAAAAGGTGATTATTACTTGATATGCTGTGTGTTTGCTTCACTTATTTTACTGAGTTAAGGGTTCAATAAACAAAAATTCTGACCCCATTAAGGGCAGTCAAAGGTTACCTAGTACAATGTTAAATGCTTTCTATGAATCTTTTGTGAATTGTGAATGTATTTTATTTATGTAAAGCCATAAATGTGAATTAAGAATAGAAAGTATAATGTATGTGTAAATGATTGGACATTAGCTTTATTCTCAGAATCTAAGATCCTTTCACCACTTGATACAGGGGTGTGCTTGATTTAGCTCAGCAAAATGTTGAGTACCAGCAGAGTACAAGGGATTTCATGCCAACCAAAATACTATACTGTCAAAATCCAGTTGCTGATTCTGGCCACCAGGATTCCACAACGAAAAATTATGATATTTTGCAAGATACATATATATATATATATATATATATATATATATATATATATATATATATATATATACTGTATTTTCACAAAACTCAGAGGTCAAGATACCCATGTCCAGTTGTAAGGTGCAACGCTGTACTTCCAATGGATGGAAATTCATGAATTTGGAGAAATATCCTTGGATGGTTGCAGTTACTTTCAACAGCTTCCCACATAGATATTGAAGTATGCAACATGTGTCAGGGTAGTTTGACCTAACTTGGCAACAAGGCACACCATAACCAAGAAATCAGTCAATAAGCAAATCTGACGGGACTAGACCGTAGATGGAAGAGGCTTTTGTGGTTTTTCGACGTAAGACTAGTTTCGGTGATCTCTTCACCTCATCAGTTACGAAACCGACCGTTGAAAAAACTGCGTGTGCCTGTTTATATACGTTTGGGTTGCTACGTAAAACACGTGCTATTGTTTACGTTGATTCAAAGAATTTTTCTTTGAAAATAGGTGTTTTCCTAATATGGAAACACCTAGATGTTTGATGACTGTGGGTCAATCAGTACTTATCTTAGGCTTGTTTAGAATTAGAACAACAGAATAGTTGTTCCAATGGCCCTGGATAGGGACTATGGAAATATTTAGGAACATTTCCCTTGTGAATAAATATGCAGTTATTTTCAAATTAACACTATATGTGTTAATTGAGTGGTACATAGCATGGGAAAATGAGCTCAGACAATAAAAAAATTTTAAAGAAAAAAAAAAAAAAAAAAAAAGAAATCAGTCAAGCCTGTCATCTTGGCAGTGAGATGACTGGAGACAGTAAATGGATCTTTAAAGCAGAGTATCGATTCTGGCGATTCAGTTCATTTATGACAACCAATGGAGCACCCGTCAAAGATATTGCATGGTACTGCCATCTGTTGGACAAGTTTGGTGGCATCTTTCAGTATTTCAGCACAACATCGGACTCAAGAAGAGACTTAAGACCAGTTCAGTAATACATATGTATTATTTGTTTCAGTTTTCATATGAGAGTTTATTCCGCAGCCAGCACTACGCCTTAATGGACAACTGTTGTCGGGAATACCTGTTTGTATCAGATTTCTTCATGGTCTCCGGCTCAGCAGCACAAGACTTGTTCAATGCCATCATGGGCAAAACTCTCTCCATGTTCCTGGTTTGTATACTCACCAACACTGTCTGGTAAAGATGATAGCCTGACCTTTTTGAATTTTAAATACAGATTTTTAAGAGTTTATATTTATGTAGAAATAACACAATTTGTACGTAAGAATTTTAAAAACAACTTGGTTATATTTCAATTAAAAAGAAATCAGTATGTTGACATGTTTGGTTTTACATCAATTGAAACCATTAATTATACATAGATCACATGGTCAAGCTTTTGTAATACATGTACAAAAATGTCCTTGAACCTTTATTCTGCTATTCAAAAGCCACCCTTGTAAACTTGTAGATTTTGGCTTTTGTTAATCAGTAGGGAAAAATCAATTTGATTTGGGGCACAATTTACTCTGTAATATTTTCAATTTGTACGTAGATTAAACATGATAAAATTTTGTTACATTATAACATTTTATAACACATAAATATGTCTTTTCAGAAACACATGGACGTCTATGTCACAGATTGCTATGACTCCATTGCCATCTTCCTCTGTGTTCACATCATCTATAGATACCAGACCCTCATGCATAAAAGAAACGTCCCTGCTCTGGACAAGTAGGTGTCTGCTGTGTTTATCTTCATATTTGAGTATATGCAAACCATTAACTTTTCTGTGGTAATTTACCTTTAATTAAAGACCACTTAGTGTATGAAACTAGTGTCATTCTTAACACAGTGTGCTAACAGCTCATGGCATTTTTCAGTGATACTTTTTCTGAATTATCTACTTTATTTGCATCCCTGAACATCAGATTAAAACATGAGCAATAACTTTTTTTGCGGGGTATTTATTATCATTGTATAAAATTTTTTAAAATATTGTCAAGGAGCAGACTGAACTGTTATTAATTACCTAAGGTATTACATTGTGGCCAATTGTCTTGGTATAACATTTCTGCATTTTTTAGGTATATGAATGTGAGAACAGGATCTATAACTTCACAATGAGCGCTGTGAGGAACCTGGACACATACATGTACATGTATATACAGTGGCACATGTACCTGCTCTAAAGACCACCTTTTCAAGACATTTAGTTACTTTTCTGTGGTAATTTACCTTTAATTAAAAGCCACCTAGTATATGAAACCAGTGTAAGTTACAGAAGGGGTGGTCTTTAGCCAGTTAGAGGTGCAGTAAAACCTCTCTAACCAAACACCTCCTTATACCGAACACCTCCATATACTGAACACCATTTCTCGGTCCCAAATATATACTTTCAATGCTTTCCAACTTCCCTATACCGAACACCTCACTATACTGAACCCTTTTTTCCAGTCCCAAGGGTGTTGGGTATAGGGAGGTTTCACTGTATCTCTATTCTGTACACAGCACTGAATTTTATCTCCTCTATGATTGGCTGCAGATACTGGGACACCCTGTTAGAGATGCTATGGCCTCGATTTGAGTTAATCCTGGAGCTAAATATTGGCAGCATAAGAGAGTGCGACCCCCAGAGGCTGGGTCACATTGACATTAGGCCACATTATGTGAGTGTCTATTATTGTCTGTTTTTTCTCCTGTACATATTCCTGGTTCTATTTAAATGTGTTCTTCTAACTTTAAATTGCTGAAAATTAATCTTGTGGTGATGATAGTTACACATAAAGCAAAAATAACCTCTGTCAGGTTGCAGTCATTTGTGTAGAATGTGCAGAAATTGGGGGTGGGGGGGGGGAGGAGGAGGGGGTGTGTGAAGCAACAGTAGTACATGTATTTAATGTCACATTGGTCCCTGTCTTCAGAGACCACTGTCTTGAAAGATTGGCTACTGATGTTTTCTTCTGCACTTTGTAACTTGAACCTCTTTTGAAAGACCACTTTGTGGTGTGCTGTAGAGTTAGACGTCTTAAAGTTGTATTTCTTGAGGCAAACTGAGAAAAAGTCCAGGGCATAATCTTGTTGAAATGCAATAATTTCTGATCCTTCATATTTATGTATATATTTCAGATTACGAGAAGATATGCTGAGTTTTCTGCTGCTATAGTAGGGTTGAACCAGAGTTACCCTAACGAGCGGGTGTTGCGTCTACTGGCACTACTACAAGGGGAGGTGGAGAACTTTATCCTTAGGATGGCTGCTGAGTTCCCCCAGAGGAAAGAACAGCTCATCTTCCTTATCAATAACTATGACATGATGCTTAATGTTCTTATGGTAAGAACAAACAACCAGGTGAAGCTTAGAAAAGGAATCAAATGGAATGCATAAGCATGATTCTGTAATTCAGAATATCATGTAGTGATGTGCTTCTTATTCAACAAAGTTCCACAGTTCTCAAAATAGTCATTTAAATTTTACTGTCATGTAACACAACTGTATTGGCTTCTGGTGGCAGATATTTTTCCAGCTCAATATACTTGTATATTCTTAGGTAATGAATGTTACTAAGACTGGTTTTTTTTCCCTAGTGTATATAAGGAGATGTAATAATCCACTATTGTGTAGTCACTGATGAGTCCAGTATAAGACAAAACTGGTCTGGCTTTTCCAGTTGTGCCTGTGAATGAACAGAAAATATCTGCCCTCAGACACTTGTCTTCTCCCTGCCTGGAAATCAAAATTTGGGCTACCAAAAGTGGTCTTTAGTAGTGAGATGTTTCACAATACTGTGCTTTCTAAGTACAGACTTGACTGTTATGTATTTAAGTTTTTACTATCATGTGAAAAGAAATGAAACTGACCTTCATTGCTTGATGAAAACATGCATGTGGCAGTGGAGGTCAGTTTCATCATGTGACCACAGTATCTGCATGTGAGCCAATCATCTACCAGGAAGTGAGAGCAAGCTGTTCATTCTGTGGAGTTCACCCCCCATACCAAATAGAATTTGTTTATGACTGGATCCTCTGGGTGGGAAAGTGTCTGTGTGGGGATTATGACCTTTTTTTGCCAGAAATTAATTTGAAAAAAAAGTACATGTAGGTGTTGAATGTGGTAAACTGGAAGCATGAATAATTTAAACTGTTTTATGCACATTTTTCATAAAATTAAATGCCAACACATTTTGCAGCATATGTGCAGAACAACAGACCATTCTTTACAACTGTGCTCTATTGATTCACAGCATTCTTTTCTTAAATGTACGTATATTGTACTAACTAGAAGAGAAATAGTAAGGTGTTCAATCAATAAGTGAAATACATGTAAACTATATTTTGGTTTACCCGAGGAATGTCTGTTAATTTTTTTTTTTTTTGTGCATACAGGAGAGGACCACAGATGACTCCAAAGAATCAGAGAGCTTCAAGGAACTTTTGGCTGCCAGAACACAAGAATTCATTGAAGAAATCTTGGCTCCGTACTTTGGTGGCATGATCTCTTTTGTCAAGGAGTGTGAGGCTTTGTCAGAGAAAGGAGCTGCAGACAGCATGAAAACCCAAGAGAGTAAGTGGTGCCCTCTTGTTGCAGCAGGCAGAACCATTATGAGGAGATACACAATAGTGTGACACCACACCAATTTGTACCTTGAGTTTACTACTTTTAACCTCCTGATGATACATGGTGTAAAATCTAATAGCATAACAAGAGTGATGTAGAATTGAGTTTCAGATGCATAAAGGTCTTCTTTAGCTGAGACAATTTTACAAATAAATGAGCAGATACTTGATTGGCTGCAAACTGTTGATGGTAGTTTGAAGTTCCAATGACACTTCGATTATGTGATTTGTGACCTTGACTTTTGCATCTTGTGACACAGGGAGAGTGACCCAAATAGTGCGAGGGTTCAATAATGATTGGAAGAAAGCCATAGAGGTCACCAACCAAGATGTCATGAGGTCATTCACCAACTTCAAAAATGGAACACAAATCTTGCAGGTCAGAAGAACTCCTTTCTCTGCATGTGTATCCCAAATAGGTTCACTTCACATGTGTTTAACAGAGGGATGGAAAATATCTCAGTTTTTGTACCTTGAAGACATCCCAGCATTTCACAAACTAATCTTACGATATGTATTTGTACATGCCTGCAAATTACACACTTGGACAAAACGGATTTGCATTGCGTACATTAGCCCTTTCCCCTTGAATGAAGACTGAGTCAACAGCTTTCCTTTGCATGGGTTGGGCAGTAAATGCCCAACCTTTGCCAAGGAAAACCATTGACCTGAGGCATGTGATCTTGATAGGTCTCATCTGCAATTCTCAGTCAAATTATTTTTCATTACAGCTGAAATTAGTTGAAAACATTGACGCAGACAACATTTGACCACCGGCCAGTTTTGGTTGGTTTAAGGGAAAAAGGGTTAATAGGTTTAGCTATGAAAACAGAGACACAATAACAAATGTTGTGTGGTGTAAGATACTATATGCATTAATCTTGGGGTGCACGGTTGGCTGAGCGGTAAGACGCTCGCCTTTCACCTCTGCGACCTGGGTTTCGATTCTCGTCCTGGGCAGCATGTGGAAAAAGTTCCTACCACTTTAACCGTGCACGGTGGTTTTCTCCGAGTTCTTCGGTTTCCTCCACTAGGCAAGGTAGGAAGTATACGTCAACATCTGTGCCATGGAGAGTGACTCGATAAGTCAGTGCTTGACTTCGTTCACAATCCATGTAAAACAAATGTGTCTATACTTTTGCCTCCTATGCTAGACCAAGCTCTTTATTATCTCTTGTACACTTAGTTCTGTCCCAAGACCACACAATTTTATTCATAGGGTAATAAAAGTTCACAATCTCCCTGCTCATGCACTGAGGGATCATTTAGGAAATTGAGCAGCATCACCATTGCCATTGCTGCCTTGTTGCACTGGAGTCTGCTACTGTGGTAACCCAAGTAGACCAATTAGAAATTGGGTTACTTTTTCAGCATAAAAACAGTGATCTTTTAGCTAAAGGGCAGACCAAGGTAGCTACACGAAGTAGCCTCCTTGGCACACCAAGTGGACATGTGAAAACATAGAGATTGATCTGAATGGCAGGCAACCAATTATCAGACAAACAGAAAATTAAATAACGCCAAATACCCCCACATTTTAATGGTACAGTAAATCAGGGGTGTGGGAAAGATATTTCCACATCCCTGAGTAAACGTTCCTTTGAGAGACCATCTGCCTTTAAAAGCTGCATTGATCGGTTTGCGTGTGCTATTACATTATACAACCTCCATAAAGAGACTACCTGCTTCATTTAGACCCTTTTGGACCTGCCCTACAGGTGGTCTGTCACAGAAGGGGCCACTGTACATGCATATTGTGTATGGTATTGATATGCAAAGCTGCATGTTCATGCCCCTATTATAATTCTTTTCAGTTGACCATGAGGTGACTCCTATCAAATCCACTTTAACAACGAAAACTGAAGAAGGTTGCAGTGAATTTGAGCTTTCTTGTGCATAATTTTAAGAAGTACATTGTCTCATGTATATGAAATATCTTCTAATGTCAACTCATATGGGTATTTAACAGACAAATGTAAGATCCTTAAATCACTAAAACATACTACTGGTCAAGAAACGATCATGAGACGTTTGATGACCTATCAGATCATCCTTTGTAACCACTAGTGCCCTCCAATGATTGGAATACTTTGAGTTTGTCATCATTATTATTGAATTTGACACGTACATAAATCTTTTGTCGGTGGCCTGTTCAGTCATGTTTTCATATCCATCATGTTTTACTTACTAGGGGGCACTGACTCAGCTGATCCAGTACTACCACAGGTTTCAGAAGGTGCTATCCCAGCATCCCTTTAAAAACATGGCTATCCGCAGTGAACTCATCAATATTCATCATGTGATGGTGGAGGTAAAAAAACACAAGGCTAACTTTTAATCAGTGCGTTGAAGTAGGTGCTTGACGACTCTTTCCAAAACTGGAATGCAACAAAAGTTAGTATACAGTCACTCTATGGTGAAGCTAATGACTGAGTGAGGATTGATTAAGTGCAATGTTTGAATTTGATGCAGAAGCATCCCATTTTTCACATATCAGGACCAGTTTGTCATATACTGCTCAGAATTATAGCAGGTCTGTCATTGACAAAAATTATAATAAAAATAAAATAAAATAAGTAAATGAAAATAAATATATATATATAAAAAAAAGAAAACGTACCATGTATGCACTTTACACACCTTGAAATTTTCATTCATTGTGCACAATGAATGCTGTCTGTTATGCAAGATGCCTTGGTGAACTTATTGTATGATGCTGCCACCTATTGGAGAAAATGAAAACTAAGCAAAACCTGACTCGGCGCCTCATGATGATGGCAGAACTGGTTTGATACACAGGGCTCTCACTGTAGTTAATAGTTAGCAAATTTTACAATACAATGCATTGAGCAGTTCCTTCTTATTTATGACCAAAGGGGAACAAATTATGATTTATAAGACCTCAAGTGCCCAATAGGTGTAGTTTTATTTGGTTCAGAGATACTGCACGTGGACTGTTTTAAATCACATAAATGGTTCACTCTAAAAGTAAGTTACCTTTATCATGGATGTGCATATTTAAGTAATCTGTTGAGGCCAAGTATTGTGTACACAGCTTTAATTTGGGTTACAGACATGCAGTCTTATTAGAAATATGAGTGAAAGTCTCTGGTTGTAAGGCAGAAATGGAGGATGAATAATTTCTACAAGGTACCAAAAAATGAAGGAGACAGAAAAAAACTAAAAATAAAATGCACTCAAATAAAAAAAATACGAAATGAAATAAGATCTCAAATAATGAGACGTACAGCAGCTTGCATTTTTTGCAAATACTATGTACATTTAGATCATTTGTACAAGTTAAGATTAATGAGGAAAATGATTAACTGTTAAAGCTCCTTTACATGTGTTGCTTGGTTGCTTCAATGTGAAACAATATGTGTACATTTATATTAAAGTTGCCAGGTGTAAATGTCACCAGATTGCTGTATGGCTGAATTGTATTGTGTATATATAGATACATATATATGTATATTGACGGAATAAAATGTTATGTTGTTCACTGAGCAGTTACATAGTGTTGTCTCTTCAATCAAGCAAATTAAGATGCACCACCCTTACAGTATTTTTTAAGCTCTGCTGACATGTTAGCCAGCTGAGCTTATGTGATGGGTCTGTCAATTATACGTCATCTGTTTGTCTGTTTTTGTCCACAAGTAATTTGGACTTCTTTGTTCAAATAGTATGCTCCAGTGATTTGATTTGATTTTTTTTGGGGGGGAGGGGCATATAGGGAAAATAATGCTTGGCCAATTGCTTTGAAATTGCACAGGGTCAGTCTTGGACTCTGGATCTCAATTTCTTGAACAGAATTTGTAAAATTTGTGTTCTTTTTTAAACTGTTTTCATGTGTTTTACTAATTTTGGACAACTACTCATGAACTGTAGGCTGGATTTTCTTCAAATGTGGTACATGTAGTTACGTAGCTTGAATCAATCTCAACCCAGATTGTACACTAGGTAAAAGAACTGTCAATTGCTGATTTTTAACATATTTTTTAATTAGATCACGATTGGTAATGATACGTATTAACATGGTATCAATAGGGATGGTGGTGTACATGCAAACATGTATATGTAAATTTCTCTAAAGGTTTAATTAAATGCCTTCAAACTTGATGGGGATGTACCTTTGATGAGTCTATCCAATGGCTTGAAATGGTCATGCTTCAGTGACTTATTTTGCATGATTTTTACCCTCGGCACATAAAGTGCCTGATGGTATTGACGTTTCCTGTGTCATCTGTCTTTCTGTTGTACATAAGTGTATCATACTAGAGACATCCGTCTGTAGAACTTCAGTTGTTTAGTGAGGGACTTGTAGAAGTCTGCTCCTTACATTTGATACTCTATAACAGTGATTTAATCACTTAACTTATTTATTACATAACGTTCCAGATTCATAGATATCACAAAACCGATATAGGCCTACTTTCTTCTTTTGCTATAAACTCAGCTGACAAGCTAGTCAGAAGAGTCAAAATAGTGATAGGCCTACCAGTTCTCTTTTTATTTTTGCAGAAGTAATGAAATTTGGATTGTGAGTGGTTGGGTCTATACATATTTGACACACTGTAGTCTGTATTTAATGAAGAATATTTCAAAGGTTGAGAGGACTGGTTAAAACCAGTTGCCTTTTGCGGGTGACTGCCTGTCTCAAGTCAGGAGTGAAATTTGTTCCTCCACATTGGTATTGGAAGATGAACATTGATGCTTTGGTAACTCTGGAATCTCTTTGCTGTCATTCCTGGGTTTGATATTTATGAATATGGGTCATGTTTTTGTACATAAGCGTATCATACTAGAGATGTCCATCCGTCAGTCTTCTTGACGTTACCGCGATATCTAAAAAAAATTGACTTCAGCTTTACCAAATTTTTGTCAGAGACGTATCTTATGATGGGGCAGGTTCCTATATAAAACCAGCTTCCTCTGATCATGTTTTAAGTTTTTATGAAACGTCAAATGTTTTCATTTGAAGGACATCTGAGTGGCGTTAAATTTGAAACATTCATGAGTTGAAGACGTAGCTAGACTGCTACTCGGAGAACGACTGATTGAAGAGTTGAAGGGCCCCTAGTTGCCACATCTTGCATGCATGTACTGTTTTGCTAGTCTTAACACATTCATTGACAATTTTGACAAGAGCTAGGTGATTTGCTTTGAATTAACAAAAATTCCTAATCATATTCCTTGTAAATTGACCTTTCATGCAAGTCCTAGAATACTCATAGTTGCAGGGAACATATAGGAATTGTCCATGTCAACAGCTTTTCTTGGGATGCTTTGGGGGCATTACAACCAAAGGCCAACAAGAAAAGCTGTTGGCTCCTGATCAGCCACATTTGGCAGCAAAAGAATGAAACCTCGAAGTAGAGGCCTACCTTTAGTAACAGACCACTTTTGGGCCTTGCTCTAGGTATGGCTTCTGAAGATAGATATCTCTGTGACACCATCTTTCCTCCAGCTTCTTGACATGCATGTTAGTACATTCTATTGAAGAAATTATATTTTGTGAAAAATGACATAAAATGTCTGTTATCATCTAAATGACCCCAACATGATTATACCATTAGTGCTGTTGCTAGCAAGATCTAATTGGCCCCCACAAAAGTGAGAAGCATAGGTGGCAAGCCGTTTTAACATATAAAAAATTTAACTGTTGATATCAATAATTATTTATGGATATCCAAAAATAATTTTTGATATCAAATTCATTTATTTAAAAAAAATTTTTGGATATCCAAAATTATTTTGGATATCTTTGCATATCCAAAATTCAATTTTGGATATGCAAAGTTGAATTTTAAAATGGTTAACAGGCTAAAATCAACAGAAATATGACAAGCTGTTTAACATTTAATGAGATTTATGGATATCCAATATCTGTCCCATTTGTGATATAGAGTTATTTGCTCCCAATGAAATAGCAAGCCTTTAACAGGCTAAAAGCAACCAAAATTCTATTGTGGGTATCCATAAATCTGGTACAAAGTAAAATCGGCTTGTTATATTTCTGTTGACATTAGCCTGTCCTGTTTTTGATATAGTGTTATTTGCTCCCAATGAAACAGCAAGCTGTTAACAGGCTAAAATCAACAGAAATATGACAACCCGTTTTAATATTTAATCAGATTTATGGGTATCTAAAATTGAATTTTGTATATCTGTAAATCAATTTTTGATATTAAAAAATAATTTTTGGATATCCATAAATTAGATTAAATGTTGAAACGGCTTGCCATAAAGCCACCAATATTGGCTTAGAACAAGATATGTTTGTAAAACATAGATGCCCCCCACCCTCATTACCCTTGCCCTCACTACCCTATTGATAGTGGTAGATGGGGCACTCATGACCTTACAAAATTACTGAAGGTTGATCATGCACCAATGTCAGAAAACTGTATCAAGGTCACCCATCTTCATTCTCAACCTAGTCTTTATAAGGAACCATAAAGTTGTGCAATATAAAGTCATAGCTCTAAACTACAATTTATCATTCGATTATCATGAAACCATATTGAGTAAAGTGGCTCTGTGACATTTGGAATTTGGTTAAGGTCACCCATCTTCGATTAGCCCCGAATATGGATTATAATCTTGTACAATAGAAAAGTCCTAGCTTCAAAATCTCTTCAGTTATCATGCAGACACCAAAGTTAAATCAGGTGAATATGAGACCTTGGAATTTAGATCAAGGTCACCAAACTTTACATTTCTTTTAGCCCTTAACAAGGACTATATAGCGATGCAGTATCCAAGTCCTTGCTCAAAAACTTCTTCAGTTATTGTGCAAAAACCACAGGAAGTCTACTGTCTGTGTGTGACCCTGAAAACTGGGTCAAGGTCACCCATCTACAAACTCAAACTAGCCCTTATAGGCAACCATAAATCTGTGCAATATAAAAGTGCTACCTCTAGAATGCAAGTTATCAAGCTCTGTGACCTTTGAAATTAGGTCAAGATCACCCACCTTAAAACTTGACCTAGCCCCGAATACAGACAATTATCCAGTGCAATATATAAGTCCTAGCTTAAAAACCTCTTCAGTTATCATATGGAAACCAAAGTTAACTCAGGTACCAATGTGACCTTGGAAATAAAATCAAGGTCACCAAACTTTATACTTCTTCTAGCCCTTAGCAAGAACTATAGACCTGTAAAGTATCCCAGTCCTAACTTAAAAACCTGTTGAGTTATTGTGCGGAAACCACAGGAATTCTACAATCTCTGTGTGACCCTGAACACTGGGTCAAGGTCACCCATCTTTAAACTAAACCTAGCCCTTACAGAGAACCATAAAGCTGTGCAATATAAAAGTCCTAGCTTCAAGGTATAAGTTATCATGCAGAAAGCATGAAACCATATTCAGTAAAGTGGCTCTATAACCTTTAAAATGAGGTCAAGGTCATCCATCTTCCAACTTCGTCTAGCCCCAAATATGGACTATAATCCTGTGCAATATAAAAGTCCTAGCTTAAAAACCTCTTCAGTTATATGCGGCAACCAAAGTTAACTCAGGTACCACTGTGACCTTGAAAATTAGGTCAAGGTCACCCATCTTCAAACTTTGTCTAGCTTTTGACTAGAATGATACACCTGTACAGTATCAAAGACCTAGCTTAAAAACTTCTTGAGTTATTGTGCGGAAACCACAGTCTACTGACCGACCGACCGACATGTGCAAAGCTACATGCCCCACCTTCTTCGAAGGGGGGCATAACAAGACATGTTTGTAAAACATAGATGCTGCCCTACCATAATTATGTTTGCCCTAAATTACCCTGTTGATGGTACATGTAGTAAATGGGGCACTTATAACCTTGGAAAGTGGATACAGAAACCAAATTCACTAAATTGACCTTGAAATTAGGTCAAGTTCAACCCTCTTTATAGCTGATCTAGCCCTAATAGAAAACTATACACATCTACAAAATAAAAGCTCTGGCTCAAAAAATTTTGCCGTTATTAAGCAGAAACCAAATTCAGTAATGTGGCCCTGTGACTTTGGAAATTGACTCAAGGTCACCCATTTGAGAACTTGACCTAGCTCTCCTAGAAGGCTAAATTCTTGTGCAATATGAAAGCCCTAGGTCAAAAACATCTTTAGTTATCATGTGGAAACCAAGTTCACTAATAGAACTCTAGGTGGTGATTTTGGAAATTTGGCTTCACCTAGCCCTTTTATAGGTGTATATACCTGGGCACTATCAAAGTCCTATCTCAAAAACTTCTGGAGTTCTGGTGCAGAAACCACAGTCTCTCTACCAACTGACTAACCCTGTGACCTAGGGAATTTGGTCAAGGTCATCCATCACCTAAGCTGACCAAGCCCTAATTGAGGACTATAACCATGTGCAGTATTGAAGTCATAACTTAAATTCTGAGTTACATTGCAGAAACCAAGTTCACTAAAGTGACCTTGTAACCTTTGACTTCAGGTCAAGGTCACCCATCTTAAAACTTGACTCAGCCCTGGATAGGACTATGATCCTAAAATCAAAGCTTACTAGAGTACCTGTGTGACCTTGGAAATGGGGTCAAGGTCCATCTGACTGTACTTCCCCTTGCCCTTATATAGGAGTATATACCTGGGCACTATTGAAGTCTTCTCTCAAAAACTTCTAGAGTTATGGTGTGGAAACCACTGTGGTCTCTCGACTGACTGACCGACCAACCTGAATTTGGTCAAGGTCATCTATCATCTAAGCTGACCAAGCCCTAATTGAGGACTATTACCATGTGCAATATTGCAGTCAAAACTTAAATTCTGAGTTACAATGCAGAAACCAAGTTCACTAAAGTGGCCTTTGAATTTAGGTGAAGGTCACCTATCTATCTTCAAACTAGCCCTAGAGAAGGACTGTAATCATGTACAATATATGACAGGTCCTATCATGAAAAGTTTTCTGGTTATTGTGCAGAAACCAAAATTTACTACAGTAACCTTTGTGACCTTGGAAATAATGTCAAGGTTCATTATACCTACATACTTCATCTAGCCCTTATATAGGAGTATATACCTGGGTACTATCAAAGTCCTATCTCAAGAACTTCTTGAGTTATGGTGCAGAACTACAGTCTCTCTACTGATCAACTGACAGACCAACATGCGCAAAGCTATATATGTCCTGCCTTCTTCAAAGGGAGGCACAAAAAGGCACCTAGGCCAGCTGCCAGCTTAGTACTCAACTGCTATGACCAGCAGCTGATCTCTCTGCCAACAGTATGTGATTCTTAAAGTGTCATCCAATATGGTCAGTCTCTAACAACCGCGTTTCATTACATACTGCCCCCTGGTGGCCATTAAACTGACAAGCTGGTAAATTTAAGCTTCTGATGTCCTAATAACAATTTACGTGTAAATTCTGTTATATTCATCAAATATAGACTGATGTTAACATGTTGAAGTGTAGTAAGGCCATTTACTGTGTGATTTTAATCTACTTTTGGACCTTTAATCCCTTTTTTTTAGTGAAAATAATGTACAGCATACTTGGAACCCAAATAACAGATTTTACTCATGAATATGAAACATGCAACTATTATGTTGTATATTTATGTTAGTGTTGAATTAAACAATTGTGTACAGTCAATGTAACTTATGTCAATTGATAATAAGAGAAAGTAAGAGGTATTT